>KL280425.1:0-26371 GCA_000699545.1 Podiceps cristatus | reverse complement strand
TCTTTCCCGGTTTGTTTGACAGTGCGTAGTGTGCTAGATTTCTAGTGTTGGCACAGGGGGTAAAACACTGGTCAGGATAAATATACGGGACACCCTAAGATAAGGGGGGGATGAGATATTAGTGTTTCTGAAAAGGGGTGTTTTCATTGCTTGAGCCTCTGAACACAGCAGGTGTTGCTTCTGTGTAGAGGTTCATAACCTGTGATGTGCCAGTCAAACTGAGGGATGTATGAAACTAGCTTATAGTATGATACTAACCAGATTTAAATACGCCCTGTCCTAAGAATTCATGTGGTGTCTTTCTGCTGTCACTAGATGAGGATTATGGTTAATGGTGGTCTCTAATGTCCTCTGCCTTGCAAGGACCAAGGTCTGTATCAGGCATTTGTTCAGTGTGAGTTCTAAGGGATGAACCTCCGTACTTCGGTGCTAAAATAGCTTTTGTCTGGGCTGTACGACTTGTGCGTGTATTCCTTGGTGCTTGCTAATGTTGTAAAATACTCTGGATTTAAACAGTTACTGTCCTCTCCCTTTAAACTTCTAGGAAGAGGATTCTCATTGCTGCAGGAGATATTCAAGAATGCTCTCGTAAATGTGACCTCTTACTTTGGAGTTGGCACTGCTGCTTTTTGGGAGTAGCACAGGGGGAAAAAATGAACAGGCATTTTTAGGGTGTATCACTGATAAATTTAAGTATGTGACTTCCTCTTCTAGCAGCCTGATGGCCGATAGCTGTAGCAGAGTCACTTTAAAGCACACATTAGTCACTGATTCCTCACCGCCCTGTACTGAAAGTGGTGACTAATCTCTAGGTCTGACCATCATCACATGAAGCACAACCTTTACCCTCCGTAACTAGGTGGAGAATTTCACAAAACAGCCTAAAACATTCTTGCCTTCGGTGCCAGTGTTCCCCCCTGCCCCCCCTCCCCAGAAGCTGTGTGCACTCGGAAGGATGTGGGGCATCAGATATGCTGCCAGGCTCTTAACAAATCTTTAAACCTTGCTTATCTCCTTGAGAAGAACCTTGCTGTGGATAGTGGTTCTTCAACAGTGTCTGCAAAGCTATAGCAGGATGAAAGCAATTAGCAGTGAGAAGCCTGAGAGGCTCGATAGCGAGCTACATAAAAGCCTGATGATCCAGTGGTTTCTTTTGGCACTCTTCTGGAATTATTTTGCCCGATAAGACTGAGGTAGTACAGTGACTTCCACTCTTTGTAGAGTGTTTATAACAGTCGGTTTTAATGAATGGAAAAAAGGATGTAAGCCCAACTTTTCTTTGCAATGTTACAAAACATGCCGTGATAGATAACCTTTTTTGCCTTTATTCAAAAGCAGCTGATTCAGAGCTTAAGTAGCAATTCGGGTTAGCAGACTTTTCTGTCCAGATCTGAAATACTGAAACAGGCTCATTTTGGAGAGGATAGATTAAGTTAGGAAGAATACTTTTATTCTTGATCTCATTTTTCTGGAGTGAAGAAGTTGAGGGAGTCTTTAGCCTCTTGGAAAATGGTCAATATTTCTTTTGGCTCTGTTGAAAGGGGATTTAGCAACGTGCATTGGCAGTGAAGGCAGCTAACGCTATCCTGAGCTGTATTTAATAGGAGCATAGCCAGTATTTCTGGGAAGTGATGATTCCTCTCTGCTCAGTGCTTCTTAGCTGTATCCAGAATAGTGTCTAGTTTGGGGCCCGTGATCCAGGAAAAACAAACTGGAAGCAAGCCCAGCGGAGGGACCATCTGGTGGTCGGGAGGCTGGAGTGAGGGGAGGCCAGGGAGCTGGCACACTTCAGCCTGCGGAAAAGGCGGCTGAGGGGCACCTGACAGAGGTCATGGGGAACGCTGGGGCCAGGCTCTTCGCAGGTGGTGGGAGGATGAGACACAAGGGGTGTAATTTGTAATAGGCAGTAGATACAAAAAAGTCCATTTACAAAAAAAAAAGCACGCCACCTTTCGCTGAGAACAGCAACGCAGCGGAGCAGGCTGCCTGAAGAGGTGGTGCATCTTTGGGGGTGTTAAAGGTACAGCTGGCTGAAGCAGTGAGCAAGCTAAGCTGGTACTGTGGCTGGTCCTGGCCAGAGGCCCAGAGACCTCCTGAGGGTGAGTCTAACCCGAATTATTCTGCCTGTGGCTCCTGATTCTACAGGCATGACCCTGGCCATTCTCAAAACCTTTGTTTTGGGAAAGACTGTCAACCTGTAAATAAAACTCTTTATGCATGTTCATGTGAATTATTGCCAGAATGAGTTAATCTAGCACTAAAAGATAACAAATAATTGCCATTTAACAGATACTGTGACTGTGGTTCTTGTCATGGTGTCAGGATACAGAGCACCTTTAAAGGACATCAGACTCTTAGTTACCAAATATAATCCTCTGGAGACCAGACAGTTGAAGAGTTTGAAGATGCTGTCACACAACTAAGGCAAACCTACTTGGCAATGTTCAGAATAAAAGAGCTCAAAGATACTTCACCCCCTGCCTTCCCACCCCCCTGCGTTTTGCTTAGAGTAGTAACGGGGGTCCTGGTGAGTGCTCTTAAGAAAAAACTTATATATATTTTATTTATAATCTATATATTTACATATATGTGGGTATGAATACTTTTGGGGCTTTTTTGGGACATACTGTTTCAGAAACCCATCACTGCTGTGCAACACACTGAATACTAAATGCCATGAAAATGGAAACTAATATCCTTCTTACTATTAAGAGGTATGGAGAAACAGTTCCACAGAACTTGTAAAACTTGGACTGTATGAATAGTTAATCGGTAACCTTGAAGCTTTTCCCCTCAATCTGGGCAAGTATAGGGATTAAGTCCTGAAGACAGCTTCTGTTGGTGCATTAGTAATCCTAAATGAGAGAATTGCTAAATCCTTCTCAAGAGGTAGAGTATCTGCTCTATTTCTACTACCGAAAAGAATTCTATACAGAGTAGTTAATGCTTTTTATAGAAGCTGAAACTTGTTGCAAGTGACAGTATGATGATAATCTCAGTTCCGAAAGTATCTGAAGGAACGGTACTTCTGTAATACAACTTTATCTTGCACTTCTTCAGCATCACGTGAGCAAGAAAAGTGTTGACAGCCCATTAGAGAATGTGGATAAACTTTTAACTTTTAGATAAATTGCAGTTCACTTTGTGTGTGTGTTTCTATATTGCAAACATAAACATTATACAGCTGAAAGACCCCACAGCACTGAAAATATTTTTACTGTAGGAAAATAGAAATGATAAGCAAATCTGTTAAGCTCAGTCCTGTTTCTGCATACCTAACTGTACTTGGCTTGGATCTAGTTTAGCAGTTGTTTTTTGGTTGGTTGTGGTTTTCATTGTTTTGATGTATTGGGGTTTTTTTCCCAATGGTCTACACACTGTGAGGCACACATATAGTGTGGAAAAAGAGATACTATAAAAACAAACTGAGGTCTGGAATGCTTTTAAAAATAAAAAGAGAAACCCCAAAAAGCCAGTGTTTGTTCATTTCTGTCAAGGTAGAAGAGGGTCCCGAGCTGCTTTTCTAGCTCTAGTCCCATAGGTAGTCCTAAAAATTTGACTGACAAAATACAAACTAACAATTCTTTCCTGCTAATTGTGATACAGATAACAATATGATATAAATTTATCTCATGTTAACTCCAATTGTGTAATTTTTTTTCTGCAGTACTTTATTTACACACTCATTTTCTGCATCTACTGAATACAGGAATATATTACCGCTGTATCAAATGCTTGAGCCAACCTTAACAAAAGTGAATGAGGTTTAAAAATACTAATGCCTAGAAACCTTTTCCATCTTGCATACGGGCTTTCCTTAATGTCGGAGTAGATTGGTCTTACTGTTTTGGATGCTCTCGTTCCAATAGTATTCACGTTTGGAACGGTAGGTTAAGAACTACTCTTGGAAGGCCTGTGCAAGCTGTGCCTGTTCAGTCCTTGAGAAACTGCAGAAGTTCTAAATACTGGATGAGAATCGCCAATTATGAGCTAACTTTATGTGAAAATGACCTTTATGTGAAAATCTGATGACTAACAAGCTAAATAAAACTGCTTGTTATTCTTAAATTCTAGGCTAAAGAGCCAAATGTAGACATTCTGCTTATACTTGTCTCAGAGCTGTACCCCCAGTCAGCTGCTTTCTTTTGTCTGACAGTCGGGTGGGGGTGCAGACAAGTAAAGGAGCTATTGGCATGGGAGCAAGTAGAAGCTCAGGATAAACAGTTAGGACCCCTGCTCTTTTTCCATCTTTTTAGCTCCTAAGATTTTTCTTGAAATACGCTGTTCTTTGTGGCAATTGAGACTTCTGCTGTAGTATTGCAGGTTAAGAAGCGCTGCTCCTTGATGAACATATGTGCTTCTCTTTAGAAGTATTGAGGTGGTTCCAAAAAGAAACTCTTCCCTAAAACCCGGATGTATCCCTTGCAGGAATGTTATTTATCCTTTTGGGTTACTTGGCTGATTTTGTGAGGGTCTTTGAGACTCTCCCAGTGGAGCTCCCATAGCTCAGAGCAGTAAGGTTTGATTTATCAGACCCTAGATGCTGGCAGGATGGCCAGGTCTGAGCATTGCTGCCTGGTTACTGAAGAAGTCTACGGCCTTCTGCTAGGCAGCTTATAAACAACTCCTGTTTGTGATACAGGGACGCTCCAGGTTCGACAGAAGAAGCAACAGGATACTTCACCTAAATGAATGTAAGGACAATGTGGGAGCTGAAAGGAGCATAGCCCTCGGGGGGATTTGGATGGGTGTGTGAACTGGAGCCAGGAGGTTGGCAGGAAAACCTGCGTCCCTGCGGGGAGTTCCCGTTACAGCCTGGGGCGGAGGACACGTAGGCTGCCGGTCACTTCTCGGGCCAGTCAGGTTGGCAGCAAGGGGCTGACAGCTCCAAGCAGAGCGTTTGTCTGTCTTCGCTAGAGTTTCTGCTTGCTTTTAGAATAGGTGAGAAACAGGTTGAAAAGGTACTATAAAGGAAAGCCTTTATATTCTTACAGATCCCAAATCAGATGGTATATAGCACCTTGAACTATCAATGTAAAGCAAAGGTTTGACCACAGTAAGCACTCTGCTTGAAATAATCTTGATGAGCCATCAGACATGGTAGATCAATATGCCCTGCAATCCATTTAGAATACCAGGAAGGAACACAACTTTTTCCTGCAAAGCTGTAGGTGTATTTGCTTTGCTTAATAAGTTAATATAAAAACCTGAGTGCCACTCTACTTTTAGGTTGTTAGGTTATTGTTCATCTGTGTTCAGATCTTCTTTGATCTTTAAGGCTTACTTGGATGTCATTAAATATCTGTGGGGAAAAAAAAAATCTTCCTTACTTTACCGGTAGTGATAAGTATTTGTGGAGAAGAGAAGGAAGTAAGTAAGGTTGCTACTTACTGTGATGCTCTCTGTTCTTCAGTAAATGCATAATTCTAAAATAGATACCTTTTATATCCTGCACGGTCAAAACAAGTTTTGCTGATCTCAACATCAGGGCCTGCTGTGTACAACATCATGTTGAGAAGGAGGGTCATGACTTAGCAGGTGAGTGCTAGGTAGGCTTCTGTTTCAAAACTTAAGCAATTAGGCAAGTTCATGTGTTTTTCTGTACTGTCACTTAAGCTCTCTGTCATGCTTATCTTTAGTAGACAGAGGGAATAGAAGAATGCGTGTTAAGAAAAGGACTTGTAGACCAACACTTTCACTACAGTTGTAAGACTGGCTTTTGCAGCCGCTCTTAAAGAGCGTTCTCAGTTGAAGCAGGCATCACAGAGGTGGCTGCCTGGCTGCTGGGGTAAACACCCCCGTCTCGTAGTGAAGCAGAGTTTACAGCCCGATTAGTAAGAAAGAGAAAAAGCATCTCAAACCACCACTTGTTCTCTTGGGGGTGGTTTGTTTGGAGGGTGGAGAGTTGTTCAGGTGTTGTGTGTGTTTCTGTTTTCATACACTTGTCGATTAGGGATTTAGAAAAGGTCAGTTGATGACAGTGGATTTCAGAAACACCAAGAGGTTAATTTAGAAGTGCTTCCTGACTATTTCAGTATTATTTCTATGGATTTCACGTATTTGTGATCTGAACCTTTACCTTTTCTTTCAGCAGTAAGGGCAGCAGCTAAGAAATCATTGGGGTTTATGTGCTGACCATGTTAAATGTCTTCTCTGTTTGGGGCAGTGAGACGGGAGGGACCAGCTTGGCTTAGCAGCCTGTTTTGGTTTTAGATTGTCCTTGTTATCAAGAGATCAGTTACTGGACAGGTTTTTCCTAAGCAGGTGGTTTTCTCTTAAGCCGAGTTCTGTGATGCACGGTTAGGGAGACCAGCAGCTCTAGTTTCCATCGTGATGACTTAATGACGTGTAGCATGGCAAATTATATGGAGAATTACAATTTGCCGGTAGAGAGCGAACACTTTGGCAAAAGCAGTAGTATCATATGCGCAGGAGCTGAACACAGTAATAGGTACATCACAACCACGGTAAGTAGGTGGTTTCACAGACCTTCAAAGATGGGGGGAATTTGACCTAGAGCAATGTCAGTTCTGTAGAGGTGAACTGCGTTCTTTTCTCTTTGTACAAAGTGTTGTTATAAAATGTATGCACTTAACTAATTTTTAATGAGATTTTACTGAATTGACAAATGCAACCTGAAATTAATCCTGTGCAATAATGAATCTTGCTACTTGTTCCTGTTTAAAAAAAAAAAAAAAGTCTAGTTGCTTTTTGTTTTGGTTTTTTTTTTGGTAAGTAACTAAAGGCCAAACACAGATCCATTTGTAGTCTGTTCTACATATAGGTTACCATAACAAAGAATCTAATCCAGAGGTATATTTCTCAGTTCTCTGAAATTTCAGACATTATTTACAGTAGACCTATAGACACATTTTTTTACTGTTCTAGTTGAAATACTCATTTAGAGCCAAGAAAATGTAATGGAGCTATCCACTGAGTAGACTTTCTAGAGGAACCCAAATTACGTGATGCCTTACTAAATCAAGTCCTGTAGTGCTCTTGTGTTTTCTGTCCTGTCACCTGGACTAACAAGATCACCAGATCTATATGGATAAACGAAGTTAGTATCTGCAGCAACCCTAGGGTCAAAAAGGAGATAATTGGTATGGAATGCCTCTAAGCAATAAAATTCAATATTGCTGCAAACATGGATTAGTCTTAATTCTGACAACTGATACAGCAAGTGCTGTCATGATTGTTAAAGTCTGTGGATCCTGTACTTAAACAAAAAACAAAAAAAACCCCGACATAAACCCCAAAACACCCTAAATCTGATCAGTTTAGGAACTAGTAGCAGATTTATCATGTTACTCAGTAGGAACTGGCTTGAATTATTTCACAGTAGCCACTTCTCTTTAGTTTGCCTTTTGACTGTATATGTAAGTGGACTTGGATGGAACTTGGAATAAGCATTTTAAAGATTTGTTCAGTGTCACATTACTAGTTCTGAAGGTTCTCAGTATCTGTGTGTGTTGTTTTTTTTTCTCAGATGATACAGCTCTAGAGGAAAGAAAGATTTGTGTTCATGACTTGCTTTACAGCATCTAAATAGTGAAAGCACAACAGACACTTTTTAGAGTTTTACAGAAATCAGAAATCATCTAGGAACAAGAACGTTGGACTTCAAGGAATAACAGACTTCAGAGAGCCCAGAAACTGGTCACCAATAAACCGGATTTGACCGTACAGCTTGGGAATGAATACCATTGAGACAGCAAAGCTTGAAGAGCATATGGAGAGTCAAAACAATGACACTTCTAATGGCTACTCGCGACCTACTCTCTCGGTCAGTGAAGAGAACAAAAATGGCACTAGCAAACCAAAGGGCTTGTCTAATGGCTTGCGAAAAACAACAAAGAAGTATCCTGATTACATCCAGATTGCCATGCCTGCCGAGTCCAGGAACAAATTTCCGCTGGAATGGTGGAAAACGGGCATTGCCTTTGTCTATGCGCTCTTCAACTTGATTCTAACAACTGTCATGATCACTGTGGTCCATGAGAGAGTACCTCCAAAGGAGCTCAGCCCTCCCTTGCCTGACAAATTTTTTGACTACATTGATCGTGTGAAATGGGCTTTTTCTGTATCAGAAATAAATGGAATGATACTAGTTGGATTATGGATATTCCAGTGGTTGTTTCTTAGATACAAGTAAGTAGCATTTTTTTTTTCCTCTGCTGTATGTTTTCAGAACACTGGTTTTCCCTCATTCCCTTTGGGTAGAAAAAAATGCTATGGTAGCATCTGTAGCAATATTTTAGAATAGGGCTGGCAGGAAAATGACAAAGGGATAACTTCTTTAGAAAATGTTCTGGTGTTAGTGTTGGGGCTATGGGGAATACAGATCTCTCCTGATTATTGAATAATGTTTTTTAAATCTGCATTTCTAATGCTTACATTGCACTAGTCAAATTTATTCTGGGATTGGGCTTTTCAGAGTGGGCTTACTGACATGGTGCCGTTTAAACAGAGGAAGTCATGATGGTGTAAAAAAAAAAAAAAAATCTCATCTGAATTTGAGGAGGAACCCACTGTCCTCTACAACTAGACTAGAAGCTGTTTCATTTGTCTTTATTTGCATAAACTACACATATTATAACCATGTACTTGACATAAATATGGGACTAAAAAGAGAAGGTCACTGAGTTGAGGAAAACTATGCCTGACTGCACACCCAAGTTAGACTGAGGCCATGTTAAACTGGTTAGATAGCTTTGCTGGGAGCCTTGTGGTAGTTATGTACGATTAGGAGCTAGCAAGACTAAAATCTGAAAAAAGACTCTTTAGTACTTGATTTAGAGAAGTTTGTGGTGAAGAGCAGGGGTTGGAGGTGCCCTTTAATTCCAAGGTTTTAGCTATATAATAGAGCTAGAGCTCTGTAACTGTTACGTGTACATATTCTGCATGTGAGCTTTGTACTTAGTCTTTGTCCCCTCCTTCTCTTACTTTCAGATCAATAGTGGGACGCAGGTTCTTTTTTATAATAGGAACTTTGTATCTCTATCGCTGTATCACTATGTACGTCACCACCTTACCTGTGCCTGGAATGCATTTTCAGTGTGCGCCAAAGGTAAGAGCCTTTGCTCCCTAATTCTTGCCTTAGTCTCTGCCGGAGTCCTATGGCTCATAGGAGCAAATGGAAGATAATGTTCCAGATGTTACCTTGAGTTGATGTCTTCCCTTGCTGCAGTTAAGATGCTTTAAGGGAGAGCACCTGTGTTGAAACAGTGCTGCTTCCAAATTGGTAAACTTGATCCTGCGGCTAATTGCTCTAATACTGCAGTGATGGTTTTTTCTTACATGGTGGGATACCTGGGGCCGATGTTGTAATTCATAGGCTCATACACAAGCTTGTGTTGCAGTATCATTTTAAAAACCCAAAATGTTTTTATGTGCTTTGTTCCGTTTCTCACGCTATTGTGTGAAGAGCTGTTGCAATACCTCAAGTCAGCTGCCTGTCCCTGCATCTAACCTGCAAAATGTATACAAATGTATACATTGGAAATGTATACTGGAAAACAAGTTCAGCTGTTTAAAGGATCTGATACATATAGAAGCATGTACATGCTAATATTTCTACAAGAATATTTAAAAAAAAATGTGGCAGTGTAGTTAGGTGGTGACCAAAGGAATTCTGTTACTGCCATTTTAGGTTACTAATAAAAAGTTGTAGACATGTAATTGGCTTGGAACAAATTGTATCCCATTGGCCGCACTGAAAGAACAGTGCGCTTGAGGAGGGGGTAAGAAACAGTTTGGTTGTACGCTGAGAAGATAAGCATTTTGAAACCTAAAAACATTGCCAGTTTGTTTGGGGGGTAAATTTGTCACTTCTTGTGTAGGACTGTATTGTCTTGAGGTACAGCATCGTGTCTGTTCAGTCTCTCTTTCGCATTGGGACACCTTAGGAATGTAGTGGCTGAACTGCTTTTCTTATCAATCAGTACCTATTTGAAGAAGCTTTATTTACATACCGCTATTGTAAAGACTCAGCTCTTTTGTTCT
Source organism: Podiceps cristatus (assembly GCA_000699545.1). Taxonomy (NCBI): domain Eukaryota; kingdom Metazoa; phylum Chordata; class Aves; order Podicipediformes; family Podicipedidae; genus Podiceps; species Podiceps cristatus. Next base: position 16,366 of record KL280425.1, on the reverse strand, counting down.
AGTAGCTTGGGGAATGGCTTCATGTGTAGTAGACTGTGTGCTGAGGAATGGGAAGGGGTAAGCAAAGGAAAACTTAAATGTCTCTGAAAGTGCATTTTGCTAGTATTAAAACATGACTGTTACTTGAACTCTGGAAAAACTTGATAGCTCTTTTGGATTTTTTTTTTTTTTTCATCCCATGTGCATAACTTTCTGATAAAGAAAAGCATGGTTATCCCTTTATCTTGTTTGGGTTTTTTCCCAGGGTTAACCTTTAAACAGCTAGGTGAAACTGAGTGTTTGCCTAGTATCTGTGAGAAATGAAAAGCTGATCCTAATGCATGTTTTAAAAACAATAAATCCTCGAAATGTGAGTGAGTCCTGACCGAGTTTGTAACCAATCTAAAATTGAAATTGAGGTTTCTGTCCTGTAGAAACATTGCTCGGCTCTGAACAGAATGGCAGAAGTGGTATGCAGGGCTGTACTGTATTGGAACTAGTTTTGAATGGGGTTTATCAGTTCTGTCAATGGCTATCAAATTTTTTATGTTTACCTTCCCGTATAGTCTGCATCTCATTCTCATACAATGTGCATTTTAAAGTAGCCTGGGAAAGCATAGACAGAATGCTTGTTATCAAGCTGATATTCAGCTGAGATTCAGCACCTATCAACTTTGATCTGCGTGCTTATTTGTTTAAGAATATGTGGAAAAAAGCCAATGCAAATAAAGACAGCTTGCGGATTCGGGGAGACAGGGAGAAAAGGACACATTTGGGTAAGAAGCTTACCCAAGTCACGTACGGCGTACCTTGAACTCCTCCTGTGCTCTTTTTCTGGTGTTCTAGCTGAACGGAGACTCTCAGGCAAAGGTTCAGAGGATCCTGCGACTGATTTCTGGTGGTGGTCTATCCATAACCGGATCACACATCCTGTGCGGAGACTTCCTCTTTAGTGGTCACACTGTGGTGTTAACGCTGATCTACCTATTCATCAAAGAGTGTAAGTGACGGTGTTTCAATGCACTGTTCTTGTTCAAATCTGTTGTACTGGGAAAACACATGAGAAGTGCAGGTAAAGCTATTGCCCTCCAAAAGTTACTGGTTGGCTGTCCAGAGACCATATGCATATGGGTTTGAGATACAAATCATGACTTTGCCAAGCGAAATGGAACGTGGGAGTTGTAGTAGTGTGGGCTTTAAGGGCTTACTGAAGTGATGAGACACATCACTTCTACGTCTCTCTAAAAAGTGTTCACTGGTTGATTGAAGCAAGCTAGCTTTACAGTATTCATTGACAGGTTATTCAAATTTTGGGTAAAACATACTGTGGTTAATTATGCAAATTAGCTCTGTGCAGGTTGGCTGATACACCTGAAATTTTAAGGGATTTTTGTGGCTTAAGCACAGCACGATTGCACACCTTTACTACACCCAGAAGCAATGTCATTTCTTTCGAGTGTGCTGTGCATTAGTTACCCCAGACAAGGGAAGGTTGATTCATGCTCCTTGGAGGTCTGCTAGTCTCCTCCTTAGGCCTCTTGAAGCTGCTGAGAACTTGGCAAGCGCACAGAAGATATAGTTGGGTTTATGGTTTCCCCCTTTGCGTTCCACTGTTATGGGGGGTGAGGGGCAGAAATCTCTGTGCTGCACACACAGCATCAGTTGAATCTTTGGAGAACTGAGCACCAACTTCACCTGATACATGGTAGGCGGTGCTTTTACCCTGGGAACTTGGCCGCTCGTGAATGCGTGGTGGGGAGTTTCCTTTCCAGTTCACATGTTTGGAATTGGAATCTTCTGTCCTACTGTTGTGTCCCAAACTATGCAAATGTTAGCTTGGCTCATGGGAATGTGTAATTCTCACTGAAACAAAAATAAGACTCGCCAGCATCAGCTGAATGCCTTCCTTTTATTAAAATGTTGAGGGAAGGAAGTGTTGCAGTGTTACATTCTGCCTTCACCAAAAACCGTGATACAAAAATGCCTGTTTAATTTGACAAACTTCAAATCTGCGGAAGCAAGATGGTTTTCAAACACTGAATTAAGATGCTGATTATAGTCTGCTGACTCTTAGGCCTGTGCCCTTCTTGTAAAGTGAATGTTGCTGAGGGAATGACATGTGTAACTCATCAAAATGACCAGAGTGGTATTAGGAAACAGCCTAATAATAGATTTGTTGTTTGCCTTGTTTTGTGTATGTTGTTGCAGCCTCATGCTGGTCATGTACTCTTTAATGTCTTTAGTACCAGGAAAGATGCAGATAACCCATTTTTTGGGGGGGCTAGTATAACTCATGCACTTTTATCATACAGGGTTGGAGGAATTGTATCACACCCATTCTTGTAATGGGCGCTTTGACTGCTGCCTGACTGTTAGGCATATATTTCAGTGGAGTTGGGCTCTATAAATGAGAAATGTATAGCTTTCCTTTTTCTGCCTCCCATACAATTAGCAAAATGTTATCTGAGCAAGGGCTTAAGCCCTATAATTGTTCTGAATTAGAGGTTGCTTATGGTATTCTTTTCTGCTCTTTTGATATGACATGTCTTCAGGACAAAATGCATTCTGAGGTTATTATTATTTCTGGCTTAGGGGATTTTTTTTTTTTTCTCTGCTTTTCTCTTCCTTTCATTCTTTGCTTCTTCATTTATTCCCCCACACTCCAGCTTTTTTGCCCAGAATAGTTATGTTTTTAGCCTTGGTATGTCTTTCTTGCTTGGGGCTGTTTTCATCAACTTCTTGAGATGACGTAGTTTTTTTATGGTTTTGTTCGGGGGTTTTTTTTTTTTTTGGTTTTTTTTTTGTTTTTGTTTGGTTTGTTTTTTTTTTTTTAAATCAGTAGATACAGATTTGTCTGCAGTGTTTTGGGGAGAGTTGAGGAATTTACTGTTTGAATCCCTGCACCAAAATTTAAGTCATCCCACGGCAGCTATTTTGCACGGGCCTCTCAAAGTACTACTGGGTAGGCTTGTTGAGATCGGCAACTTCTCTGCCGGAATTGTGTGACAGTGAAGGCTGACCACTGCCCCAGAAGGCAAGGGGTGCCAAAACCTCCCACTGCGAGGGAAATGAAGCCCATTAGCCTGTCAGAAGTTATGAATGCCCGTTGTGACACCCAAGGCCTTTTTCAATGGGGAAAGGAGGGCAGGGGAACTTTTCTGCTGAAGTGGCTTAAATGTGTTTTGAAGAATAGCTTCACTCCTGTTCGTTAATCTTTAATGAAAGGGTATAAATTCACATACTGTACTTCCCTGTGCAGTGTGTCCTGTTTCACAGAACAGAGGCTTAATGCAAAGTAGTTAAAACCTCGGAATTAAATAAGAGTGTTTCTTCCTGTTTAATCTGTGATCTCTGCTCAGGTTATATCAATTCTAGACGTTTTACCGGAATTTAAGATTACTTGAGCAGAGATTGAATACATCCAAGTAAAATAATCAAAGTGTATGTCTTGCCTCAATTCTCTCTCTTCCCCTGCACCCCATACCCTAGAAGTGATTTAACTGGAAAACCTGCTTAATTTGACTAGAAGATGGGTGACAGTGCTATCTCTTATCTGCAAGCTCATCTGGGGTTCATTTTACAAAGTAAGAACACCTCAGTGAGCTTGTGTAATTCATTTAGTCTTGTTTTCTGTGTCAAAACAGAGTTCTTGTACCAGTGTGGTATAAATGAGTTGTGTTTTAAAATTCAGTGGCCTTTAATTAAATCTTTTTTTTTTAATCTGTTCCCCTTCCCTTTGTGGATTGCTCTAATAATATATATGGGGGTTTTGTGTGTGTTTTCCCATCACCTCCCTATTTTACAGATTCACCACGTCATTTCTGGTGGTATCACTTAATCTGCTGGCTAATGAGTGCTGCTGGCATAATTTGCATCCTCGTTGCTCATGAACACTATACCGTAGATGTCATCATTGCTTACTATATCACCACACGGCTCTTCTGGTGGTACCACTCAATGGCTAATGAAAAGGTGAGTAGCAATTACCTTTGGAATTAACGTATAGCCTGCATTTGTAAATACTGCTCAAAGGTCACAATTAGTTCTTAATTTTGAAATTAAAATAGAGGTTCCATATTGAAGTTTAAACAAATTGGGCAAGGAGTTTCACTTTACTGTGGTTTAAGTAAGTATTTCATAGGTTAAGATGGTCTTTTTTGATCTGTGTCTGTTCAGTTATTTCAGAATTGGTTTTATAAAGTTATTTTTAAAATTCCTGATATTCTGGCTTAAAAAACCATTTTTTTTGAACTTCTAGGTTTTATTGCTGTAGTGGATGTATAGAATAGCCCTTGTTTGTCTCAGCTTACGAATAAACAGGAGTTTGGTAATAAGATGTCTGACCAACCTGAATTACCTAGACCGTCCTAAAATTCTATTGACGGTTTGGTAAATGTTACTGAAGTACGTTGTTCAGAAGGTACCTGCAGTTGTTTCAAGAGCACTCTCAAGCAGGAGCATGGCTCTCAAGACATTTTAATCTAGTTCTCAACTATTAGTTGTCAATGGAAATGACATGCCTGCCAGGGCTCGGGTTCAAAAAGACTCGAGTGCTTTGTCTCCATAAATTTTGTACAGCAAGAAAACATCCCTTTGTGTTAACGATGCTCAGTCTGTAGTATACGTTTGGACTCTGATGTATATGCTGTCCCAATACTGATTTTTCTAGGCTAAATGCACCTCATCGTTGCAGAAATGCATGCAAATATATTGCATTTTTGTAGTTGTTTTGACTCAGTGTAATTGATTATAATGCTTTAAACTGATTGTCTGTTTGCTTTTTATCTTTACCTGCTTGTGCCAATACAGACTTTAAAGGTCTCTTCGCAGACAAATTTCCTCTCTCGAGCATGGTGGTATCCCATCTTTTATTTCTTTGAGAAGAATGTGCAAGGCTCTGTTCCTTGCAGCTTTTCCTGGCCCATATCTTGGCCTCCCAGCTGCTTCAAATCTTCATGCAAAAAGTATTCACGGGTTCAGAAGACGGGAGAGGACAATGAAAAATCTACCTGAAGAAAAGAAGGAAAGCATCTGCTCTATTTTTTTTTTTTTTTTTTTACCAAAACATTAATGCTGTAACCAAAGTTCTTAAGAGGACTACACTCCAACTGAAGAGGTGGACCAAGCTGTGCAATTGATAAGACAATTGTAGACACAAATATTGCCATTTCATGTTTTCCTATCATCAGGCTGTACAGACCTATTCTACTCTTCAGTGCTAACAGAACACACCGCTGACGGGATATTTTTTAATTACAGAAAAAATGGAGCAGGACTTTGCGTTACTAATGAGATAGAGGTGCCAAAGACCACATTAACACTTTCATTACTAACTATCACTCATCCACAGAAGCACCCAAAAATCTCATCTTCAGAGTTCTGGCGTGTGTAAGGGCAAAAACATGCTAAAATGTAAAGGCACAATATTGGCTTACTGAGGTATATAAAAACGTAACACAATTGTGGGAAGTGGTTTTTTGCATTATTCTTGCTGATGAAGGTAAGGCCTTTGTGCGACTGGTACAGCTGGAAGCGAGTCTTGACATTTTTTTTACACTCTGTGGGTATGATTACCTTAGGACCCTAAAATACTACTTATTGCCATTATCCCCCATATATTCTTCTATGTACCAATTTTTACATTTTTATTAGTAATTTTATATTTAAACTGTTGTGCTACCTGATGATTTTGCAAATTAGGAATAGCTGCTAACATCAGAGCTCAAGGAGCCTGAAGTTTTATTTTTAAAAAAGGACATGGTTTTGAAGTTTAAATCTTTAATTGCAGTTTGGCCTTGTGTATATAGCTATACAGTGCCTATCAGTGTATGTACATCCATATACACACAAAAGCACACACTGCTGTGTAGTTGAACACATTAAACAAAACTGCTTCTTTTTTTTTGACCATACAGTTCTTGATTCGGGCGCAAAAGTCCTACAGATCTCACCTGCTTGAGGAATGCAAGGCCGGGTCCAACATGGGGCTATATTTAAAAGAAACTTTTTAATTTTAGTAGCTATCTCTTGCTGAAACTCTGTAGCTAGTGTGCTTGGGACCTATAGTTCTGCATTGAATATTTTTTTTTTTTTTTTTACCTGTTGGCACATGTTTCTGTGACTGACTTAAAAAAACCCCAAAAAACAAACAAAAAAACAAACAAAAACAAAACAAAAAAAAAAAAAAAAAACTAAAAAAAAAAAACCAAAAAAAACAACCAACCAAACAAAAAAAACACCCAAAAAGTGCCAAGGTGAATACCTACAACAGTAGCATTTCTTCAATTATTACCTAAAACCATTTTATATTAAATAACACTGTGGTAGAACTCGCATGCAGATTCTTTTTTTTTTTTTTTGTTTTTTTTTTCCCCCCCCCCAGGGTTTCAGTCCAACTAAAATAGCTATTTAAGCAAGTTGGCTGAGAATGTGGGAAATGACCATGGCATAAACTACATATTAACAGCTACCTGGTTCTTGTTGAGTTTTATTGTTTTGTATTGTTGGGAAAGCAAAGTAGAAAATTAGCATACCATGTTTAACCATTTGTGTTCTGTATTAACTTCTGCAGTTAACTCTCTTTTTTCCAAAACTTCAGTAAAACCTGATAGCAAAGATAAAACTGCATTAATATATATATATAAAGGAAATGCTGTTTATTTTAAGAATGTCTTGAACTGAGTGACAAGTGTGAACATGGTTTAGATAATGACAACATGTTTTTAAAAAGTCCAGTTAAATATAAAATGCAATACAGAGTATTCAGATTATTTCTTTTCAGTTAAGGGGATCAATTGCTATGAGTTGTACATGAGAATATTATTGATGTGCATTTCAGATATTTTTGTGCATTATCAAAGTAATACAATAAACAATGTTCCTTACAATATATATCCTTGGTAAAACTTAGCTAAGAAGGAAATTCTGCTGATGTTTGGTTTTGTTATTTAAAATAAGCTGCTTAAGATCTTAGAACATGCCCCTGGAATTTGGGGGGTGGGGGGTGTCATTTGCTTGCTCCTAGCAGACCTTGAGCAGCTAAAGTCAGTATCAAAACACTTATTTGGAAGTCATTTTTCGTATCATGTAAACAAATCTGTTCAATGTCAGTGTAAATCTCCCAAGATACTTGTTACATCAATACTACTTCATAGAGCGTTATTTTTTTTAGCTCAATTCTAAGCTAAGTGGTATCTTAAATATGGTCATGTTAAGCCGCTTGTAATAATACTGTCTTTCAAAAGTTATGAATGAATTTCAGTGCTGGCAACCATGCCTTGAAAATAACGTGATGAAAAGCCTTCCAGTAAGTTACTTAAAAAGTGGGTTTCATCTAGTAGCTGAATAATAAATACATCAATAGTCCAGACAGCTAACTGCCTGCATAACCACCACCATGTCTCAGTGGGATTTCTACAGTATATCTGCAAAGTAGAATTTCTTCATGCACAATGAGGTGTTTGGGTTTTCTACTTCTTCCTGTTTCTGGAAGAAAAAAATATGAATGATGAAATAGAATCAAGTAAAGATTATGCTTTTGTTGGGCAGCCTGAGCTTTCATTCTGCTGTTGACTTTGATAGTAACTTCTATTGTAATATAAAGGGAAAGCTTAAATGGCTGTGCTTACTCAAAATACTTGATTCCTGTTCTGGCTGGGCCCTCCCTTAAGGGCTTAAATCTTCCATTGTATTAAAGCCCTCAAAAGGGTGTGTGTGTTTAACTAGCAGAAACCCCCACTCTCTCAATAGCTTTAAATTGCTTTTGCAAACTTGGATGGTATAGATGCATTTGAAGACTCTTTAGGCCTATAAGTAAGGTGATGAAATGGGGTAAGTAATGGCATATCCCAGTGCTTGCTGCTCTAGTAGCTTATCCAGTGCAAACCACAGCTGCTACCTGAAGGTTATGAGTTCTAACAACTGCAGTGATCATTGTATATAAATACTATGAAGCTGAAAACATGGTCTCATCCCAAGAGGCAAAAGAATTGCAGTGGGTAAAAAGAACAGGAGAAACTTGGACTTCACTTAATGTACTGCTGGCTTGATTGTAGGCGTATATGGGCTGTATGTGCCCAGCATTTTGTAGTCTGTCACTGTAACTATTTTTTTCCTAGAGTTACAGTAAAAATTTTTCTTACAGATGTCACACGAGCTGCACCTGTACTGTGACAATAAGTAAAATGCTCCTTCTCCCTGCTGAAGAGCATTTACATGTTGAACTTCCCAGATACTTTAAAAAAAAAAAAAAAAAAGGCACTACACTTGTACACCTGGCGTCGGTGTGACTTAGGTGCTCTTGGGTGCTTTACATTTATGAAACACGCTTTCTTAAATGCCTAACCTAAATTCAAACCTGGATTTAAAAGGTGAACTTGAGCACTTACAGAAATGTGCTGCTAGGCGGGCGTGCTGCAGATGCTGAATTTCAATGCCAGCAGTGAGGAGCGTTTCCGTGGCGGGGCTGGAAGCTGCCCTCTCTGCGGCTTGTGCTGGGCGCTCCCGCGGGGGCGGCAGCGGCACTCGGCGTTCCCGGCTGGCACCCGCCGCCTCGGAAGGAGAGCTGCAGGCGGGGAAGCAGCCCGGAGAGCTCTCTTACAGGTAGCTGTGAACTCTTGACACCGGATTTGCTTCTCCCCTTAAAAAAAGGGGGGTGGGAGAGAAAGAAGGGGGGAAAAAAATCCATATAAATACAGTTTTGATTAAGATACGCTACCTTCATGTAACAGAGAAATAAAGCTCAGTAACAGAACTGGGAAGTATTTTAAGAGATAAGAGAGATTTCTCTTAATTAGATCATTGTAAATCCACTTATCTGTATCTTAAAACAGAATCTGTTCAAACTCCGGCTTTCTCCTATCTTTAGTATCTGCCTAGACAATTTATCCTAAGTAGTTTGGTACTAACTCCAATTTTTTTCTCATTTCAGTAGATATGAAATATGATTTACAGTTCTAGAGACCAGACCCATTAACTTCAGTGCAAGGTGAAGTCTTTCCATTTACTTTAAATGAACTTTCCCACAGCTCTTAAGGTTATTTTTAAGTTAAAGGTTAAAGATTGATGGGGTAATTTTGAAAATATGTCCAATTTATCAGATGTACTAGAACCATTTTTCCTTACTGGCAGACTTAAAGCTGTACAGCTCCATTATCAACTTGTTGGGTTTTTTTTTTACATGTTGTTTGGACTTACCTAGAAGCCTTCTATAGGCGCACAAAATTAGAGTGATGCTGTACGATGGAACACTTCTGAATTCGTGTTCTGTAACAGCTCTATAAAGTCTATGTCTTAAATTCAGTTACTGAAAAAAAGGGTCTTAGAAATAAATACTTCTGTTGGACGCTACTGAAATGAGCGGTGCTGATTAAGTGCACAGGAGAAAAATATTCCTGTGTGCCACTGATGTAACTTTTCTGATAAGTTCGCCTTTACGTGCTACTTTATGATGCCTCCCAGTGTCAAAAAAAGAGGTTAATTTTCCTGAGAATGAAGACAAAGGCTTCTGTTCTAGTATTTACAAGAAAAAGGAAGAGAAAAACATCAAAGTAGATGGTGATCATATATTGCTGAGCTACAACTACACCTAACTTCTTAATAATGTAGAATTAAATGGTTTGTGTGTCGTGCTGCAAAAAGCCCTGTAAGGCAGCAGGCAGTATCAAGCGCTTCGTTCTGCAGTACAGACGCGTTCCTTGTGCTGTGGTGTGGGCTGTGCTGCTTCTCATCTGTAACTTACAACGTAAAAATAAAACCCAACTCGGTGAGAGATGCTTGGAGATCTTAAAATACTTAAATACGATTAGCAAATTTTCATAAGCTGTTCCTCCAAGCTGTCGCTAATAGTTTCTAAAACAAGAAGAAAGTGCTGCAGTGCTTAAAAATACTGAAGCTTTTTCTAGTTGGCTCAAGTTTCCATGGATTTAACAATTTGATTAAATCTTACTAACCTAGAAAGTAGCACATAGGAATTTCAGGCTAGGCACAGGTAACTTTAAATATTACAGGAAAAAGTTCTAGTTCCGAACTCATGTCTTATTTCAGTAGATAATCTTTCCTAACAAAACACTTGGAATGCCTGAGTGATGCTTTAAGATGGAGTAACAATACTGTGCAGTCTCTAGTGTGTATCTAAAATACTGGTGTTGAGGATTCCTTCTTTCCTGGTGAAAATTAGTGCTTAAAAACTCGGGAAGATTTGGCTTGTTTTCCGTGGAACTATTTTAATTCCTAAGGACTTGGAGTTTAGCAAATACTATGAGAAGTTTTGCTCTCTGTGGCTGTTTGCTGTGGGCTAACCTTTAACCTAAGGATGCAACCCAGGTAGGAGGAGGGGGCAAAGCTGCTCTTGCTGCAAGGAGTAGCTTGTTGACTTTTTGAATTCAAATGGTAGAGGGTGCTTGCTACAGGCAGTCTTACCCACACTATAGCGGCAAAAAGATGCTGTATTATACCATTATATTTAGTGATCGTTGTTTTCAAATGATTCTGGTCTGGTTGGCCCAGTCCTTTCCCCTAGATCAGAGTAAGTGGTTTTGTCCTCTACTTGTTGTAAAGTCAGAGCTGGTTTTAGCTCTGGTAAATGTCAGTGGCAGAAACGTAGATCCCATTGTATGCAGTGCCTATTTAAAGTCTCTACGCATGGGTTTCTTCTAGCAGAAATACTTTTTTTTCAAGCTATGCCTATATAATACTAATTTCAGCTCTTGTATTTGCCCTCTGCACAATAAGGTCTTTAGGAGGTTAGCACTTACAAAACTACAAAGACTTACTAGAGAAGAATCTCCTTTGTGCCAACTGAGATTAATTTTCACAAAATAACTTTGCTGTAATGTGTTTGAGGGTGGCTTTTGCTTTTTTTTTTTTAATTCAAAGAAAAAGTGTTCAGAAAGTGGTCTGAACTAAAGGCACCTTGTTGGGCGCCCAGGCACCATGCAGGCACGTGCGTGTGGAGAGGGGTCTCTGCGGCCTACGCAGCGTTAGGGGCTTCTCCGGGAGGATAACTGGGTTATGCTTACGTGGTAGGCTGTGGGCCATACTTCCTTGTCCTTTTGAGCCCCCCCCGACTTGAGGGCACAGTATCAAAGGTGGCAGTAGCCAAGAAGTGTAGTGAAGATCACTCACAAAGCAGAAAACTATGAAAGGGGCTGAAAAGGCAGAGCGCTGCAAAACCAGTCCTCGGGGAGCTGCGTTCCAGTTCCACGGAGTATATGATCTGGGGTTGCTTCAAGTGTGAGTTGCGTTTAAAATGAGTGGGTCTGTGTTTGAAGTTGTTTTAATTAGAGATGGCAGGAGTGCTGACAATATCAAGAGGAAATTTATCTCCCTGCTTACTTTTATCCCTACTGGGGAAGTGCTTGTATATGGATCTTACACAGTATTGCTAAACTCCAGCCCCTCTTCCATTTTGAGTTAGTTCTCGGTGCTTTGTTACTTCTGTGAAAACCGGGTTTGCGTTCCACTTCTAGTTTGTTGCCACTCAACATGCTGCTTATGTTTAGGCTGCTGTGGGCTCCTATCTTACTTTATTGCTTATGTTAACTCTCTTTTTAAATGGTTCCATACAGAAGAGTAGGATTTACCTTGGAGAAGGCTCCAAAATTAACACTAAAGTCAAAAAGTATTCTCATCAGACACATCTTTGCATGACTTGAAACTTGAAGTTATTTTGAAGTACAAAACCTAACATGCTAGGGCATATTTTTTAATCTCAGGAATCAATTCTTGCTGTTTAAATGCTTAGTACATTCATTTGTATTTATTTTCCTGACGCAAGAGGGCATGTGTGAGTTGTGAAAAAGATAAATTCTAGTTATTTTGTGAGGTCGGGGTCACACCAAGGAACCTGAAAGTAGAAGAGGAAATAATGGTTTGATGGCCGTGGTTCTTGTGCTTTCCACATGACTTTGAGAACTCTAAAGACTTTGTAAAAACGGTGCAGGATGTCACTTCTAAGCATCCTCATCAGCTGACAGCTGTTCTTGCATGATTTCTCCTGGGCTGGGTCCGTAGCTCTGTACGTTAACTGGAGGTACGCGTCCGACCTGGGAAGAGCTAGGCAGGAGCGCTTGGCTGCAGAGCAGCCCCAGAGGCTGATACAGGTCTGCTGTAGTGCTCGCATAAGGAGCTCGTTGTGGCCCTTCTTTGTAGCTGTAGGTCCAGTCCTGCAAATGCTGTACAGCATAATGCTACACGAACAAATGATACTACTTAGACGCACTTTGTGCTGTAGTTTCTACTAATGTTTGCAAAGTGGGCCTCGCTCTTACATAAGTTGCTCATAATTGGCAAGAGTTGTCTCTTATGTTGCAGAACTTTCAGGATGACACTTCTAGCACAGGTGAGCTCTTGGTGAAGTGGATGACAACTCTGTTGTGGTTTGTTGTATACCGTGAGTTACTAGAGTTGTATTTTGTAAGATGTTGCAATCTGTTCACTGTGTGAAAAAACCTATTGCACTAGCTGTACTTAAAAAAAGAGGGCAATAATGTGAGCATCTTGTAGCTTTTATCTCCAAAGGTGCTATCTGTCATGATCACTTGCACTGTTGACCGTGAATTTGGTAAAAACATGTTAAAGAAATTGTCCTATGTTTTACTTGGCACATACAAGTTAGAACTTTTTATGGTCAGCCTGTGTACTAACAAATGCAATACTTTGGACTACTGACATGACCACATGCATCTATAAAAATCAAAAACCTATGTCCATTTATGGTGCTAATGATCTCTTAATTATCAAGAGCTGGTATTCTCTTCTTGCCCATGAACACTAAGTAAAGCTGTTGTGACACCTTTTCAATAAAGCAAAATTTCTCTACATTTTTTAAGCCTGCTCCAAATGATTTTTATATAAATATGACCCTTTTCTATTTCTGTTTTATATAAAAACTGCAAAATATTAGAAGTATTTTTAAAGCAGAAAAATGTTAGGAGGGTATATGGATCTAGGCTACATGACCAAGATTAGATTTTCATACATGCTTAGGATAGCTAATCTTCTGAAACTTGATCTAAAATATAAGAATTATATTGCGTAGGATTAAGGCAGAGCCTAAGAGTTACTGAACCCTGAGATTTTTTTTTATCACTGTTGAAACCTTGGAGAGAGGGAGGATGTGAAATGAACAAAACTGCGTTAGGAGAAAACTGATCATGCAGCGTAGATCCATCTTTTGTGGAAACATCTGAAAAACAGACTTCTGAAGGAACATGGCCATGTAACCGTATCTAAAGAACAGAAGTAAAACTTGGCATAATTATCAAGGCAATTCATAGGAGGTCACTATAAAAGCACATGAAAGACCTTTAACTAGGATTGTTTAGATTGTGGAACAGCAAAGTAACTTCCCAATGTTTTAAAGCTTCACAAGCAATCTTCTCAAGGTGAAACCATCTTGTGCCTTCTGGTGCAGAAGATACTGTTGCATTGTTTTGCCCCTTTGTTTAGGATGTTTTTACAAACGAAGGACAGTGCACTTCCCAACCTTTTTGAAGAGGCATCTTTGGGCAGCACTATCTATGTTTTCTCTCTGGTTTTCTCTCCATAGAGAATACAAAGCCTGTAGTTCTTGTTAAAGGCCCCTTGCTTGTCAACTTGCAGTTGTAAAAGTCTCTGCCTGTAATGCATCTGGAAATCCTTCTGTAGCCAACTCTGAAGCAAGTAGGATGCTCTTAATTGATACAGACGGGTGAACATGCAGAGCAGGCGCCGTGTCCAGGCTGGCGAGTGAGAGGGCACTCTGGAACGCTGCCCCAGGCTTCTGCTCTGAAGTAGTTGCGCCCTGAGGTGCTGGTCACTAAGCCACTCTCTTTTGTGTACTGGAGTAAGTTCTCTTGAATCACTTGCACTTAGTACTTCAAGAAATAAACAGGCTTCTCTAAGATCAGTTTTATGGAACTTAGGTGTCTGCAAGGAATATTCCAGGTCTAGAGTAACTTCACTTAAAGCAGAAACAAACCCACCATCTAGGATAAAAGCTAGGCTGGGTGGGTTTTTGTTGAGTGAAGGTGGGCTGTCTAATAGCAGTAGCCTGTATTGTGTCTCCCTACTTCTATGGGCTTGCTCTAATAGTAGGGTAAGAGCCAAAGGTAGAACAAAGTTATCCGTAACAGTTCTAAGCCACATTGAAATATAACTTTCCTATCTTTTAATTACCAGATACTTCATAGAAAGCTGTTTCTTTTTCTAATTTACAAAAGAAGTGCAATACTTACAGAAACACCGAGAGGGAAATGGCCGCATGTTTAAATGCGCAGCAGAAATGCAGCCTTTGCGAGCATGTGACGCGCTTGACTGGGAGCAGATTTTCAGCATTAGCATCTGCTGAGAGTTACGTTTGTCAGCACAAAGTCAGAACTTGCAAATATTTTCAATATTCTTTTGGCAAGGTGAATGTTTCTTTCATGAAGAAAGTGCCTGTGGAAATAAAAATCCAAAAGTTGCCTGCAAGCTTAAATAAAGCATGTGAAAACACAGCCCATACTTGAAGAGAACGGGTGCTAACTCAACTGTACAGAATAACTGGTCATCACCTGAAGGTGCTGGTAGGAATCAAAGGCTAAGATAAAGGTTGAGAAAGTAAACTCTCAAAAGCAATAGAATATTCCTGTGTTAAACTTCCAGTGTTTCTGCTTGGGCCTTAACTCTTAACTTGGTTATCTTTAAAGAAAAGAGTTAATTTGGACTATTTTTTTTTTTTTTTTTTTTTTTACACTCAATGAATCTTTATTCTGGTAGGGTTTTATGTTTGCTTGTTACACGGAAGTGTGTTTACCTGTTAAGAGTCGAGTCACCAAAAGCCTTGGTTACTCAATTTAGGGCAAAACAGTTTGAGGAATGGATTTTCCTTAAGTGCAGAATTAAATGGGGATGGTTCTTAATACTAGGCCATCAAAATTAATGTGAAATGTAATCTCTGGGCATGCTAGAATTGGCCATATGCCACTGAAACCAATCTTTCAACTGCATATGGAGGCAAGGAGGTAATTTCTTTACCTAGTGCTGCAACTAGACTGAGAAGGGAGTGAGGCTAGATGGCTCTTCTATAAAGAAAATAAGCCAGAACGGTAATGTGTTTCAGCCGTGCTGAATAGCTTAACTTCTTATTTTCAGACTGCAAAACTGAAACTTTCCTTGAGACTAGGATTTAAAATGTCTTCGGATCAGATAAATTTTCACCTGTGTTTTTCTGTATTTTTCTAATAGATGCATTTTATTGGTGTACATTGTAATTAACCACTGAATTTCTGCCAAATATGGACAAAAAAAAAGCTGCATTCTGTTCTGCCAATTTAAATCTGTGATTTTAGTCTTTTTACTTTTTCATCCATGGCTAGTAAAGTATCCATTTGCTGTTTATATTAGATTGAAGAGAGATTGCATCCAGTTGCCTTAATTGCTTGGTGATAAACTGACCTTGACCATTTGAAGCTTTGTGTATTTCTAAAATTCCTGTAACTTCTGTATAATTGCAATAAACACTTTTTAATATAGTCCAGCTGCTATTTTAAGAGCCACTTGTCACTATCTTTACTGAATGTTCAACTATTTAAAAAATCCAACACCCTTTTTAATGGGTAAGCACTATTTGTTATTTGCATTTTTATTTTGGGGGATCACTTTGAAGGTGGTGTACTGGTGTTTGCCCAGAGAGCTGCCCTCTTTGTGAGGGAGCAGCAAGAGCGCTTACTGAAGTCACTGATGCTGCAGCAAATGGTTTGGAAGACCGTGCAGTAGCACTTTTCAGTGCCTAGTCGCCGTTGTGGGATTAAATTTTAGGTTCATCAGCTGGAAAAAGTGCCCTAAAGTGTATTTCACAGGGTTGGGGGTGTTACCCTGAAAACCCCTTGGGAGGCTTTGGGGGTGCATGGCTTTTTGAGGTGTGGCATTTTTGTGTGTGCTTGCTTTTGGGGTGTGGTTTGGGTTTTTTGTTTTTGTTTGGTAGTGTTTTGTTAATAATAACTAAAATTGCCTTTCCTTTAAAATTTAGGTTCAGCTCTGAGGAGCGTCTCTGTGCTTAACATTTGCTAAGCAGCTGCTTAACCTGGGACGCTGTTCCTGGTCAGTCCTTAGTTATGGAAACAGGACAATTTTGGTGTGTTACCTAGAAGGAGGATTGTGTTTCCTTTCCTTCTCAGCCCTAACAAAAATAGATTTTTGCATAAGGTGCATTTGAAATTAAGTCCTAGGAGGAGCAGTCACATGTTTTTACTAGATGGACCCCTGTGCTTACCTTTCGTGTTTGTGCTTGGCGTTAATCCGAGCACAAGGAACCAGCTTTTGACACACATATTTCCCGAGCCCCCCTCCTGCACGAACTGGTTTTGCATTTCACCCTCTCTGACAGACACCCCCCCACGCACACGTCTCCCCTCACCGCCCCGGC
>KL280423.1:18300-34486 GCA_000699545.1 Podiceps cristatus | reverse complement strand
GTCGGGGAGCAGCTGGCGTTGGCTCTGTCGGATGTGGGGGAAGCTTCCAGCAGCTTCTCACAGAAGCCACCCCCCTAGCCTCCCTGCTACCAAAGCCTTGCCATGCAAACCCAGTACACCTGTGTTCTTATAAAATCCTTCACTGTGAAATGGCTTCTTATAGATGCCAAACCATGAAAATGCATTTTCAGATTTTCATTCAAGTAGCTCATAAGCAGAAGTCTGTGGTTGATGGCATTACACATCTCTCTATATATTTCCATTTCTTTATTATCATTATTTATTAAGGGAACCGGTCTGTGACACAGGGTCACAGTAATATATTTAATCTGCAATTTACACCTTAGTTTAAATTCCCAGCAAAACTTCACAGACACGGTTCCTCTCTGCTATTACAGCTCCTTTCTCCATCATAGCTTGCCCTCTGCAGCAGCCCGTTAAAATGGATGCGCAATGTAGTCAGAAGGGCATTGCACAGAAGATTTCCCTATTATTCTTTCATTACAGATTTTTATAGCTTATTTTTAAAGGCAAACCTGAAGTACATTAATTGTAAATTAGGCTTTGAATTTCAATGGCCTAGGAACAATTGCTGTCTTTTTTCCCTTTTGGTATACTTTGGGTTCCTTGCTTCAGTGAAGCATCGAAAATTCTTTGGCATTTGTTTAAAGCCAGTCTTGGCACTTGAGATGCGTGTGTGAGAGCTTGCAAGGGTGCCGGGGAAGCAGAGCTCCCTCCGGCTGGCATCGCCGCTGAGTGGCCTCATCCCGGCCGCAGAGAGATGGCAGTGGGAAGGGAGTCAGGCCCCACCATGGCTGCAAAGCCCTTGGTGTTCATGCAAGGCCTTAGTGGCTGTAAGAGGAGCAATTCTTAACTTTCGAGATAACAACCCCGCACTGTGCAGCATTAAAATCCCTTTCCGGTAGGACTGTTTGCCATGCTTGTTCATAACCAGGGGCAGTGCTACAGTTACAGTTATTTAATTTAAATTTACAATTAAAGTATTCTAAGGTCTAACGCGATTTGGTGCTGATAAGAAGATGCTTTGGTGTCTGACTGGCCATACAGTGCTCCTCTGCAGTCTGCCTAAGAAAGGGATACTTTGAGAAATTGGTTTACAGTGAGTTGGCAATACTTCTGCTCTCTAGCTCTCTCCGAGATTGACTTGACCTCTGAAGTCATATGCTGGGGTGTTTTTTTCCTGATGATTCTGCAGCATACAAGTAATAGCTTTCATCTAAAAGTTTTATGACCACACATCTCCACAAAAACTCTTCTTGTATTCAAGCTACAGTTCCTTTGTTTTCAAACTTTTTGGCACAGTTGTTTTAGAATATTTGTACCTTTCTGGCATCGTGACTCAAACTATGTGCCAGTATCTCTTTCTGCATTCAAAAAATAAGCAAAAGTTTTTCTGGCCACAAGTATCTGCTGCTTTGCTTTAACTGTGCTTTAACGGAGGCTGACATAATTTCAATTTAGGAAAGACCCTTTTTGATTTCCTGTAATGCTCAACTGAATGAAAGAGAAATTGCCTCATCTATTGCACATGTAGCAAAATCTCTTTATATTTATGCATTTATATTTATGAGTATTTATACTATATACAGGCTGCATTTTCTTGTTAATTCTTTTTATTTTTCCTTGAAAGTAAATGAGCAAAGATATCAATAATTCACTGCAAAAACAGAAGTACATTGCCATGTGTTTCACTTGCGTTGTCTGATTTGTTTATATTCTTCTTTGTACAAAATCCTGATTCAGAAAGCTGAATTTGGCATTAGCTGTTTTGCAAGAACTGCTAGGAAAAATACCATGTGTCATTAAAACCTTTGAACTGGGAGTTTTGTGTAATGTTTCTTTGTGCTTACAAGGCTGGGTTTTTCAGACTGGATTTACTCCTGTCCCCGCTATCATGCCTAATAAAGCGGGGTTTCTGCCACAGCTGAGTTCCACTAAATAAGTAGATAAATGCAGAAGGTTTCCTCCTGTCTGGTAAAGAGCAGGAAAACAGAATCTCTTTCCTTGGAGATGAACAAGCAGCTCCTGTCAGTGCCTATGTTCGCTTACCAAATTGAAATGGTTCAATCCCTTTCAGGAGTCCAGCCCTGGGGTCATGCCGGGTTCTCCGCAGTCGCCGCCGCCAGACACTGACTCCCTGGACAAACCCAAGCTGAAAGCCGGTGGCTCGGTAGAGAGCCTGAGGAGTTCCTTAAGCGGTCAGAGCTCAATGAGTAAGTTCGGTTGTAATTGCGTTGCTCTGTTCCTGTGGCTTCAGGGAGCAGAGATCCCCACAGTAAGCAGAATCAGAGAAAGTCAAAGCAGAAGCGGTGGTTAAAAAGTAGAAAGGCTGATGGGTTAGTCATTAAGGATTTAGAAAGAACTATAAGCTCTTTGGTGCAGAGATGATCTTCTGTGCTTTGTGCTTATACAGACTGTGAAAAAGTGAAATCCTGCTTTCTGGCTGGGTCTGCTGGGTCCTGCTATTATAATATAAAGAATATAAAGAATTATAATATAAAGAATTGGAGTGAGAATTACAACCCTTGGCCAATAGTAAACAGGCTCATCTTTGCACTAGATTTCTCCCAGGCAGTCCTGATGGGCTTCCCACCCCCTGCCCCCCCTCTCCAGAGAGACCTTGAATTTCTCTCATTAACTAGTTAGAGGAGCATTATTTAAAACCCCTCTGGTTAAGATCGTCCCTACACAAAACAGAGTTTTAGTGGGACACAGTGTGAACTTGCTTCACTATGAGTTACTGTCCAATAGAAATCACGAACATACTGGGGGAAAATACTGGAGAGAGAGCTCCATTTTTAAATAACTGAAAGCGTGTCCTGAAAATCATACACACGTTTTGGTTTTGTTTTTTTCCTTTTTAATACTAATACAAACTGTTGCCATAAAACCAATTTCTGGACATGAGGGGGATTCTGGAACCCTCATGCAGGATTTAGAGATTACTTTCCTTGCACCACTGTGCTTTTTTGTGAGCAAAACTTCCCAGAAAGATGACATCTCCTGCAATATACTGTTGTAGGTGAGACACTAGTTAAACAGCTGCTCAGTTAAATATTGAATCACAGAAGGGCAGGGGTTGGAAGGGACCTCTGGAGACCATCTAGCCCAGCCCCTGCAGAGCAGGCTCACCCAGAGCAGGCTGCACGGGAACACGTCCAGGCGGGGTTTGAGCATCTCCAGAGCAGGAGACCCCACACCTCTCTGGGCAGCTGAATTTGAGGAAAAGTGAGGAGCTGAATTTGGGAAAACAGGAGTGCAAAGTAGATTATCTAATGCTCCCATCACAAGTGTATATAAGAAATAGCAGCATTTAAGAACTTTTAACTTTGATTAATGTGTTTTGTAGAAAAAAAGACCCATTTTGTGTTTTGCCTCTGTCTTTTCCTGAACCTTCTTCACAAACAGATTCTTTTTTGTGGACTGATACTGATGTCTCTCACCCAGGTGGTCAGACGGTGAGCACAACAGATTCCTCAACCAGCAACAGGGAGAGCGTGAAATCAGAAGATGGTGATGATGAAGAGCCTCCTTACAGAGGACCTTTTTGTGGAAGAGCCAGGGTCCACACTGATTTTACTCCAAGTCCTTATGATACAGACTCTCTGAAGCTCAAGGTACCAGCTATATCTATTTTTAAGTGGTCAAACATTTATTTTGGCAAAATTCTTAATTAAGAGCTCTTTGCAAGAACTGTACAATTATTAGTCTTTTAATGAGTTTACGTGTTTTTTGAAGCCCTTTAACCTGTCTTATTCTGATACATTTAAGATTTGCTTGAATTATAGCAAAATGTTATAAAACATAAATAAGTATTAGTATTTCCCCACATCCAGAGAAAGACACTTGTGTCTTTAGTTTGTGGAAAAATAAAAATGTGCCACAAATTCATTTCCATTTTACAAGGATTTTGTTTGAAAGATTGGAAAAATGCTTTGCCTGCCACAATGAATTAATCCATCCATGGAAAAACTTTCAAAATCCTTAGAAGAAATGAGGGTGCACCTACACAGAGTGTCTCTTAAAGGCATTTCAGTTAATATTACTTGTTTTGAGATAATACTGAATTACTTCACTGACTGTGAGTGGTCACACACCCCCGCCCCTTTAATTTTTTTGGATATCAGCTTTTATTATTTTTAGTTGTGCTGTATTTGATTCGAGCTACCTGACTCCTTATGTTCATTACTTAAAATTACGAGGGCAGCTAATTCCTATTACAGCAGATGTACGTAAGGTAATCTCCTTAAGGATACAAAACCACTTGTGCGCCCATGTCTTTGTTATGGTCAGGAGCACATTAGGAAAAGCAACAGTGTTGCGCGGTTCCTTCTGCATATGCCAATGTGAGATTGTGCCCATACACACTGAGCATGTTCTTATTTGCACCAGTTCCAGATAGTTGCACAGCTTAGAGACCCTTGTACTAAACAGCAGCGATGTACTCCTGGGGTGTAAGCAGGTTTGTGAATCTGGACAGTTAGAGCCTGTTCCAGGTTCTGTTGTTGACTTGCTCTGTGGTCTTAGACATGTCACTTAATTCTCTTTTTGTCCATTCGTAGAACAAGTACAATGAGACATTTTTGCAAGAGCTGTGTTAACCTTTTGAAAGCTAAAGAGTGTTGTCCGTTCTGTGTACGTGAAAATCTAAGAGACAGTGGATGTGTTTGCTTGCATATCCATCAGAAAGCATGCCTAAATGGCTTTCTTGCTTCTCTGGTCTGCAGAAAGGTGACATCATTGATATAATCAGCAAGCCCCCCATGGGCACTTGGATGGGCTTGTTGAACAACAAAGTTGGCACTTTCAAATTTATCTACGTGGATGTGTTAAATGAAGAGGAAGAGAAGCCGAAGCGGCCCACCAGGAGACGCCGGAAAAGCCGACCACCGCAGCCCAAGTCAGTTGAGGATCTCCTGGATCGCATCAACTTAAAGGTCTGAATTCTCTCTCTGTCTCTTTACCCTCAGTTTTGCTTGTGGGAAGAAGGACACACCTTTGGAGCTTTGAAAGCTGCACATCAGATTCATAATCCTGAGGAAAGTGACCCCACTTAGCAGAATAGGGTCTTAGCTGAAGAGTGAAAATAGCTGAGGCCAGGCAGAACTGCCTGTCAGGATTGATGAAGTGCTGCAGGCTGCAAGTTGTGTGCACTCGGAGACCGTAAATCGTTGCATAGTATGGCGAGTAGCTAACACACTTCAAAAGCAAGCAAAAAGTGTAAAATAAGAGTAGTTGGCCTGTCTTTAAAGAGGACATTTTTTCCATGTTTCTGTTCAAAAGAACTAGGGATAAACTGGTGTGGCTGTCCTTCACCTTTTGTACTTCTTCCTTCATAGAGAGCTGTGCCATATTGTGCATCCGGGTAGCATGCTACCCAGGCCATTTAATACAGTGCATTCCAAACACAAAAATATGTGCTGCATTCTAGTTCTGGCACACCTACCTCCCCGAACTGTAAGCAATGTTTATACAAGCTATAATCATATAATTTTGCTGCTATGCAGTGGTTGCATTTGCTAAACTACTGCTTTTTTTACTGGTTGTGAAAATCTCTTCTAGTATCTTTATTGACAAAATAAGTTGAATAAATATGTTGTCTTGTTGTTTGTTTTTTTTTTTTTTCCCCTTTTATGCAGGAGCACATGCCCACTTTTCTGTTCAATGGTTATGAAGATCTGGATACCTTTAAGCTTTTAGAAGAAGAAGATTTGGATGAACTGAACATCAGAGATCCTGAGCACAGAGCTGTTCTCCTCACAGCAGTCGAACTTCTACAGGAGTATGATAGTACGTAGGGTGTTTGAGGTTTTCAGTTTTACTAAAGCTCTGCCAAGAACCTTGTGAACTCCTTAAAGCAGAAAACTGGTTCCAGGATTATGATCACACACACACACACACACACACACACACACCGCAATGTAGTTATTTCCAGGGTAATCATGTGTAACAGCATGTAGATTTTTGAGGAGTGACTTAAGACTTGTATTTGTTCTGCCAGAGTTCTTTGTTCATGTAAACCCTGCTACCCAGCTTATTCAAGTGATGTCAAGTGTACAACACATACCCTTTAGAATACTGATATTCATGAATAAATCCTGAGGTAACCAACTCAAAATAAGAAGCTGAGGCATGGAGAATAGGAAAGAAGAAACTTCTAGACTAGAGAGAAGAGACTGAGGTTATCAAGGGTAAGAAAAAGATCAAAGCCCAGAGGGCTGTGGAGAAGGGTAACGTGAATTAAACTTTCTCTTATTTCAGCTGCACATGCATATGAATCTTGGACTGTGAAATACAGGATTGTACAGGTAGCTTCAGGTTGCACACATGACAACATAGCTATTTGTCAAAGAGAGAAAATATATCAGTCAGGTGCAGAGAGTAACAGACAGTGACCCACCTGTCTAAGGTGCCGCAGTGCAGTTCTGCCCATTGTACAGATGGTCTCAGGCAAGCGGTTGGAAAGATGAGGGAAAGCAGACTAAGCCCTGACAGTCAAATTCGATGGCTGCACAGGAGGAAGCAGTGCTGTACCATCCACACAGTAGTCATGGTAGAGTAGAATCATTTGAAAAGCAAGTGTAGCTTGAGACAGGAATTTAGATGCGCTCAATGCCTCGTTGCAGAGGCTTAAGACAGTACTGAATTTCCCCTTCATCCCTAAGTGTCAGCAGTTTAGTATCCCACTGAGCAGAATCAGTGGAGTGGATTGTGTGAGGACTTTCTCAGGTGCTTCTGTGAAAAATCCTATGTTTTAGCGTAAACTGCCATAGCAGCAATTGAAACAGCTGCTTATTAAGTGGGCAATGCTCAGTTCTGTTAGAGTTGTGTGGTTAGTATCTCTAGACACTGCTGTGTGGCCTGAGCTTTCACTGACATGTAGTTT
Organism: Podiceps cristatus; assembly: GCA_000699545.1. Lineage (NCBI taxonomy): Eukaryota > Metazoa > Chordata > Aves > Podicipediformes > Podicipedidae > Podiceps > Podiceps cristatus. Next base: position 27,579 of record KL280423.1, on the reverse strand, counting down.
TCTTGTTCCTCTCGTTTCCAAAAAGAGGCATCCACACTTTCTCCACCCTCCTCTACCCCCCAATAAAACTGCAGTTGCAGAATTAGATTCTTTTCACTTAGAGTAGCTTTTCATCACCTAATGTGAGCTTCTCTTCATTATTTGAAGACCTATTCAGAATGCTAACTTCCCTGAAGTAGTAATTTTTTTTTAGGGACCTTCAATTTTGGTTTGAAAACTTGAAGAACTATGTGACGTGGTGGTTGAAAAGTACAAATTCCAGCTTCAGGTCAGAGTGACGAGGAGAAAGAGAAGTGCGGACCAGACAGCTAGGACCTGGGAGGGGCAACAGCACTTAGTTCCACTCCATAATTACCTTTCATGTGCTGAGAATAGGAATTGGAATAGCCATTTCTGAGACTTTATTGCAGGGGAAAAAAAAAAAAAACAGCATAAACTGTATCCTTGCATCATGAAGTTGGTTTTCTGTATTTTCAGCTCCAGATTTAGTTTCTTTACAAAATATCATTTCTGACCAAACATTCTGGGTAAATTCCCGGAATCCAGCCTTTGCAGCCTGGATGGGACCACACTTGAGCATTGGCTCTCTGGACAGACCAAGGAAGGAAGGAATTTTTACCACTAACCTCTCCCTTGGCCCTTCTCCCTTCGTTAGGGGACAGAATTTAACTTTGCCAGATCTACTCCTGATCTTTCCTCTTGGTCCCTTCTGGAAAGTAGGGTTTTTTGGGTTGGGGTTTTTTTTTGGATTTTATTTTTTTGCTTGATTTAGTTCTTTTCAGTGCTTTTTGGTTTGGGTGTTGGGGTTAGTTTTAAGTCTTAGAAAGAACTTTGACACCATTGTTTTAAATAAATTTCCATTGTTGTAAGTTGCAGGACTTGGCCCCAAGGCAGCTGAGGCACACACGTGGTCCATTCCACTTTCGTTATGTGCCACACTGCTCCCTCACACTCGTGCTAGGGCTGTTGCTTAATCCTTTATCAAACAGGATGAATGTTTCCAGCATTTGTGACGGCTGTTCCTAGTGCTCACTCTTTTCCAAAACAGTGATCTGATACAATTAATACAACAGAGGTTGAGAAGTTCAGCCCAATTTTCCATTTGCCTGATTTTCACTGTTTTCTCCCATCCTCTAGGTAACAGCGACCAGTCAGGATCTCAGGAGAAACTTCTCATTGATGGCCAAGGCCTGACCGGATGCTCTCCTCGGGATTCTGGCTGCTACGAAAGCAGTGAAAACCTGGAGAATGGTAATGGTGACAGCAATGAGCCTTATAATCCCTGCAGCCTTTTTTCAGTAGATAACTTCATATACTTTCTACTCCAGCTCCTAACTCAAGCTGCTTTATACTTCACTTTCTCCTTTGCTCTTTTCCCTATTCACTTGAGCTATTAGTTTGGTTTGCTACTGTTGTTAATTTATTTATTTGCATTGGTAGGAACAGATCACATTTCACAAATGATCTTTCTTTTGTGATCCTAAGGCAACAGGCACTTTCACTGCCGTTCCCTACCTTCTCCACTCCCTATCGTGTTCTTAAGCGACCCTGCCTTATGAGGCTTGCACTACTTACAGTCTGACAGCCCATGGCTAAGGGACCACGGCCAATAGAGAAGTCACTGAACTCCACTGAGTTTAGGGGAATTTCTTCTAAACTCATACAAAAACTTTTTTTTTTTTTTAAAAAAAAAAAAAAAATTTCTCAGTTTTAGGTCATATTTTTGTGTATGATGAGGTTGCATGTTTCATTCTCCTCTGATGAGAAGCCGACTGCAGAGATTTAGTATGTTTAAGTGTATGAACACTAGCAAGTTAAATTAATTGAGAAGTTGGCAAGGAAATAAACTATGAAAAAAAGAATGCTTATGATATCAGTTCCCATTATCTTGTCTTGCATCAGTGAAAGCTGATGCACTGAAAAATTACCAAGACAGATGATAATAGAGATTACTCTTTCTGTTCTGAAGAAATCAGTTTGTTGTGCTGACTGAGCATGATTTACTAGAGAGATGGTGTAAACTTATCATTAGGGATGAAATATTAAAATAGACGAAATTTTAACCAATTTCATCTATTGGAGTTTGACATTATGGAGTTTGGCATTATCACTCCAAGCGTTTGAGCTGTGGCTGGGCCTCAAGACTGTCTGGTTTCATCGCTAACATCCAGTATAAACAGGAAACCAAGAACAGAATAGAGATATGCCCCTTGTAGTGGCTGTTTTTCCAATTTAAAATATGAGCTAAAGATCTTTCTCTTAGTATGTGCATTTTCTGTCAGTCTGCCACTCAGAAATAAGCATTTATTGAAGAAAATTGCCATTTGCTTTGAAGCTGAATGCCTGAAATCGGCAATACACTAAATTTACGAAAGCAGAAGCAATTTTTTTCTTGAATGTGAATCTCCACACAGTAGGCATGCTGGAATATAATCATAGCTAAATATATGGCATATGTGACAATTTTCTTTCCTTTTTATCTCTTAAGTGCTATAATAACGATGGCTGTAGCACTGAAGTTAAATTGCCGCCTGTACGTTTTCCTTATTTTAACAATATAATAAAATCTTTAGAAAGCAATTGTCATTGCCTGTCTGCTTAGATACTCACTGGTACATTTAAAGTAATATTTCTGAGTTTTGCAGAATGTGAAACACCACTGATGATTTTTATATTGCTTTTTGTGTATGGCTTGCTGCATTTTTGCATCATTTTTGCTCACAAATGCATTTAGTGCTTGTTTTGAAACCGTTATGAAACGAACATTTGGTATAGGATTCATTCAGAGATTTTGTCCAGGCTGGTTAATCTGAAATGTTCTCCACCTTCTTTGCAAAGTTCATGGACCATAGCTGTTTATATGCATATTGTTTTCAAAGTACATTGCATTCTCATCTGTTAAAATAAATATCATTTGTCTAGTATAAACATCATAATGTGCAGATCAGCAATAATAAACTGCACTTCATAAAGTGTAAATGTATTCTGAGAAGAAACTGGTCTTCGGATTTCCTGGGGAATGGTTATACCTAGTATTTTGATGTATATTTTTTTTGTATAGTATCTGGTTTGGGCTGATATTGGACCTTTTGGCATCAGTTCAAGATTTCAAAGTTGCTCTTACATTTTTGCTAGAAAATGGTTTGCTGTGTAATATGGCAGTAGTACAGATGTATCTTTTAGAGGTACTTCCCTGGGTCCCACTGCAGAAATATTTTGGTATTCTCAGAGGTATCCATAATGTACTTACAGCAGCATTTTGATGTTATTCCCGTTTAGAGAGAGCAAGGAACACAGAGTTTGTGACTTATTCAGTGTTAGACAGGAGGAACATAAGAGCATCTATACATGATCGGACCATTAGTCCTTATAGTCCAGGCCTCGGTAGAGAGATCAAGCTTCTGACAACAGTGCAGCTATCGGGCTTGTTTCGCATGCAAGCGTTGTCTGAGATGTGTTTGGAAATCGTATTGGAAATCTAGGTCTCCCAGGCCTGGCCCAAACCAGATAGCTAGAGCACAGTACAGGGACAGAGCAAGCATATTTGCTGCTTCCCAGGGAACTCTTGGGGGATGAATCATTGAAGGACTTAAGGACTTCAAAAATTGGGTACTGTTTCCTGGCATTCATCCATTTTCCTGAAACCATTTCTCTTTATGGACGTGCCGGGTCTTCCTTACAACCTCCACGCCTAACAGCCTCTGTGTATACACCTCTGTCATGCTCCTTCCCAAGCCATCTCTTTTCTAGTCTGAGAAGACCTGTTAATTATTCCTTATCAGTCACTCATGTCCCTGATCATGCCTGGCTTTGAACCTTTTCTTCTTGTGCTGAATAGCTTTTTTTAAGGAGAGAAGGGATGTGAAGAGATCAGAATTGCACGTGCAACGTGCAGAGCTGAAGAGGGAGACAAACCGTGGTTTTATCTGGTGGGATAAGGGTGTTCTCTGATGTGTTCAGAAACTGAAGCCCAGATTTCCATAGTGCCAAGTGGGCATCCTAAGCACTTAAGCGTTCAGTTCTAACTAGTCAGAAAAGAAGCAATGGAACAGGTGGCCACAGTGCAGTTTCTATTAGTAGAGTGTGCATTGCTACTAGTTTTATAATCATTTAAAAAAGCAACGAGACCAGGATTGTCTACCACGCCATCACCTTTGTTGTGTCACCAGAGCTGTTTGAAATGCAGGCAAAGTATAGTCACAGAAAGCAATGCCAAAATGAAGTAAGTAAGATCTGGGATCTGGACAGGCTACTGAAGGCATTCGGTGTCTGGTTTTGAGTACTTAAATTTTCTGAGGGCAATCTTCCATACAGAAAAAAGCACTAAGAGGAACACTGACAATTTGTTGCTGTAGCTCTGGTACCCCAAGATAATCTCCTTTCTTGATGACAGAGAACTGAAAAGTTCCTTCTCTGTTTTCTAGTAACAAGAAATATCGTGAGAGGTGGACAGTGCTTTGTCTAACAAAAACTGCACCACAACATTAAGCAAAAGAGTTGAAGGATGCCTGTAGCTTGAACTGAACCTAGAAACAATATAAACTTGCCATTCATTTTGTGCAAGCACCACCTTTGTTATCTTAGTTTTCACCCAGACACCTGTGTCCTTTCGCACTCATTGAAATCAGAGATGCTACTGTGGTTGACAGCACTGTGAAAGGCATTAGACTGCTTAACTGTAACAGGTACTCATAAGAATGAAGTATTATGAAAAATGCTAACACTAAAAATGTGTTTTAAACCTTATGAGCTATGCACTTTAACTCATGTAGGTTTTTTTCATTTTTTTTCCGAGACAGAGGGGGGATGTTACATTTTTCAGCATTGTTTATATAGTTTTACACTTTATGAAAACAATTTAAAAACATATTTAAAAATCTGTTTTCAGGAAATATTGCCTTCCTTTCTTAATGTCTCAGAAGCATAATGAAATTGTACCTGGCAGCCAGGAGGAGGGAAGGAATAGCTAAAGAAGAGAGAAATCGCAGCTGCCCTCCTTCTATTACTCTTGACTTAAATCTGTGCAAGAGACAATATATTCTGAACCCCTGTCCTTTGTACAAAGCAGTAGCATTGAACCCAGCACTTTTTTTAAAACCATTTTGAAACATAATTGCCTGTTTGGTTATACATTTTGTAGACAAAATGTTTTGAACTTCCTCCCATTCTGTCCACATTTGTATTTTTATGTAAAACAGGGCTGGAATTAACTAAAGATTTGATTTCACTTTCCCAAATTTTTTCTTTCCTTGTTTTTCTTGATTTTTTTCTTCTTCTTCTTTTTCCTATTCCCCATTTCATCTTTTTTCCATTTCCAGGCTACTGGCTTTACACAGACATATCCCATTTCTAAAGAAATTCAATATTATTTACTAGATAGCCTTACAGCCTCAGTAAGCGCTTACATTGCACAGTAGTAGCATTTCTCGCAACTTTTCTTTCAGAGTTGAGGTCCCTGAGTGTGCTTTCCTAAAACCAATATAACCCCTGATCAATATTTCAGATTGAAAAGAAGGTACGTGGATTTTGTTACGTGAGCTGGGACAGCAAGCCCCAGACAATATGGTGAATTACTGCGCTAGTCAGACACGTAGTAGCAAATATGAATAATGAAAAGGGAACACTCCTTTCCATACTCATTACATATTGACATTAGTGCCTGAAGGCACTGAAAAATGAATGTAATTTTCCTTACACGTGTCTCTCTAATGTGGTTGTAAGTTATTTTCTAAAGGCAGTAGCCTAGCTCCATGGAAAGGTGCAGGCAGAGAAGTTTTTCTGCTACTTCTCTGAGCTGTCTGAACTCCAGATAGTAGCAAGGGAGCCAACTTAACGTGTGACGTGTCTTTATTAGTATTTTGGGGAAATGGTAATGTTTAGCTTAAGTTGAACTGTGAACCATACAGCTTCTGAGAAAGGAGTTCCTGTATGCTTGCATTCATCCTTGTAGGCACACCTTGATTTTAGATAGAATAACTTTGCTGGCATACCAGTAAATGCAACCAACTCTTTTTTTTGGAGGAGAATGTTTTCCTTATTTCTCTTTAAATGTAACCTCCATTTTCTTTGCTAGTTTTCTGGATACTTTGTTTTTTAAACTCCTTGAGCAGAGACAGAGAGAAAGCAAGCTATTTCTCTTTTAGGTTAGACAGGTTCTTTCATTCATATTCAGAGCGAGCAGTGTGTATTATTCAGAAGCCAAGCATTGAGCTTCTTTCAGGGTAAAGCTTTGAAGGCAAGATGTATGAGAAGAAAACATCCATTGCTTAAAAGTACACAAGATTAATTTAGTTCCAGTGAAAATAGCAAAACTTCTCAGATCTTTAAAAGTAACTGGTCCTTTCATTGGCAGCTGTTGATTGCCTATTATTACAGACTTGTGATACCATTTAGCCAAATCTGTTGGTTTGGGGTTTTTTTCTGCATTGGAAAAAGAAATGTCAATCTTTATCTATCTATCCTGATTCTAGAAAGCTTACTGTACGTGGGGAAAAGTATCCCCGTAACCTGGAAAACAATAACTGTTCAGGATGTGCTGTCATTCTGAGAGGTCATCTGCTTTAAGGCAAATTTACTTCTGTCTTGTTAGAAAGAAAAAAAAATCTATGCAGTATTTGAGAAATGACATTGTATTTCATACTAATGAATACTCTAATGTGCTCAGTCCCTTTGATCGGAGTTTTCTGTCAAAACGATTTGATAGACTCCACTGTTCAAAATCAGTGGTGCATATCTCATAAAAATATAAACCAAAGCTTACAAAGAACATTTGGTTCATATTGATTCATGTCATTTTATCCTAAGTGGTTATAATAAAACATCGCATCTCTAAGACCTTCCACTTCAATACAACACTGTGACATGAAAATAAGACTAAGATTAGTCACACTTGAAACTCCATTTTGAAACACTTCTCCATTTTTTAGTATAAGGCCTTTTTCCATAAAACTCTGCTGTCCCTAAAAGTAGCTTTACAAAAGGACTAGTGCAAAACCAGTCTTCCAATGCTTTTTGCTCTTTGGTTTGCCATTGCAAATAGTTTGCTTCTCGTTTAAAAGATGAAATAACAGTATTGGCACACTTTGTAATTAAAATGAATAAACAGGATCTTTTTTAAAAATTATTAAAAGGAGAAAAAAAAAAAAGCTTTCCTGAGCAATCTATAAACTTCATTAGAAGGTCAACATAAATATCAATATCCTAAACAAATTAGAAAAGTAGAAAAAAAAATATAATGGGTATAGGATATCAGTTCTAACTGTAGGATATTTCTACACTGAAAAAGGTTCACATGAGCTAAACCTCAACTCTCTGCAAACTGAGGCGCAGGAAGGATATCAAGTATTTTAAATGTATTTTCCTTATGTGATCACATTTACCAGTTCTTCATTAATAAAGCTGAAGCTCACAAATTTATATGCTTAAAATGGCACTGAGTTCTTGTACATTTAGAGTTAACAGACAGACAGTAAATCATTTTGCTTCAAAGACATTTAGAAGTGATCCGTTATTTACACTGCAGATTTTTTATTTTTAATGGTGGATTGTGATTTATTTGCTTCTAGGTAAAACTCGAAGGACCTGTCTTCTGCCCTCAAAATCAGCAAATGAGCATAGCTTTAAGGACTTCAGCAGAAACCAGCTATCAAGTTATCCTACACTTCCACTGACCAAGTCAATAGAAACTCTACAGAAAGGGGAAAAAGAAAGCCGGTTGAGTTGTGCGCATCGTGCTTTGAAGAGCTCTGTCAAACCTCCAGCTGTTACAGGACTGAAGAAGAACCGTAGAAGTTTACCAGTTGCCGTCTGTCGAAGCTATGAAACTCTGGATGGCCCCCAAGGTGTAGATACATGGCCAAGATCTCACTCGCTGGATGATCTTCAGGGAGAATCTGATACTAACCTCCAGGATGCTAGCAAGGAAGTAGGTTCTTTTCCTCAGGATTCACAGGATATAGCAAAAAAGACAACTGGCTCTGCCCTGCCGCCTCAGTCTCGTGGAGGCGGCTGTACGGTAGATGACTTGATGGCTAAGCAGGGTAAAGGAGCTGCTAGTTCTCAGAAGGGAAGAGCTAAGGAATTGGACTGCTCTGTAATGGAGACTGCAGGTGGAAAGCCTGCTCTGTTCCCCCTGAAAAACTGTGAAGCTCAGCCTGCCCTAGTGACGCATCTTGCAACAAGGACGCCTCTGGAAATACAAAGTAAAGGCTTTCATGACCTTGCACGAGCTGATTATGCTCCAGTCCTCAAGGGAGGTCTAGAAGCTGAGCAAAAAGGTACAAATGAGGCAAGAATGCAACCAAAAAATCCTTCTCAGCCGCCACCTGTCCCTGCCAAAAAATGCCGAGAACGCCTTTCTAATGGATTATATCATCCTCCCATGACCGCAAGTGGGAACCACTCAAGTCTAGAAGCACCATGTTTACCAGTAAAAAAGAGCAGCTCATCCGCTCCCATCGATTGCCACGGAGTACCTGTCCATAGGAAGCCTTCTGAACAGGAGCCCAGTACCCCTCCTAGCCCACTGCCACCCTGGCTGTCGGACCTCCCAGAGACTGCTACTGTTCAGCAGCACGTGATAAAGCTGGGTCCTGCTTCAGCGAGGAAAGTCTCTTGTAGCAGGGGAATGGATCTGGAAATGGTGATAGAAAACAAGTTGCAGTCTGAAGACATTGATCTTACTGAAGAACCGTACTCTGACAAGGTAAGCGGAGGACGTTGCTTCAGTGTTTTTATTTTACTAGCGTTCCAAGGGGTAGTCTTTCATTTATTGTATCTGTTGTATTTTTGTGAGTAACCAGCCTAGATAAACCATAAATCACTGGGACATTAGACATTCTGTAACTATGTTTGTCTTTACTTTAGGCATAAGGCCTGATAGTTACTCTAGTGTGAGGGGACTGAGAAATCCCAGATTTATTCTGAACCTTCATCTTTTCAGGCCACTAGTACCTTGGTGGCACTGGGCAGGGAAATGTCTCTTTCTCTGCTAGTGTGGGAAAGTAGAGCTGAAAAAGGAAGTCATGATTAGATTTTATGCTTCCAAGAAAATCTGAATTCATAGCATAGTGATTAGGACATCTTTTGGGGAAGGAAGGAGTCCTTTAGGGATCCTTCAGTCCTTCCTTTAGGGATTGCTTTTTCAGTTTTCATGGAGTCTTGAGGAAAGCTCCTTCTTGCTCCCATTCTGCCCTTCTCTTTATGTTTGCACTGATTGGTCTTATCGATACACTTCTCTCATCTATCCTCTCTCCTTTGTGTCTGGCTGGGAACATCCAG
>KL280423.1:0-18269 GCA_000699545.1 Podiceps cristatus | reverse complement strand
TTCCTGAGGCTTTGGTACAGAGGTACTCTGAAGACTTAGACCAGCCTGAAAAGGATGTTGCCACAAACATGGACCAAATCCGGGTAAAGCAGCTGAGGAAGCAGCATCGCATGGCAGTGAGTATTTCCATAAACCCAATTTTCTTATTTATGAGCAGACTTTTTCAAAGGACTGGCTCCTGGTAAAGGGAGATACCTGCAAAGTCGTCATACAAAAGTGCTCTCTGTGTTCACCCAGCAGGTACAACGTGGGCAGGGATACTACAGGGGCAGGAGGTACCTCCCCCTGTCCCAAAGGAGGACAGTTAGTAGTTGAAAGGAGAGCAGATAGCCCTCTCTCTTGACTGAGTGATAGTCTTGAAAGTCTAAGAAGACTGCAAGCAGTGGTAACAGAGACCTTTGCTCACTAAGGGTGGCTTGTATTATATGTTTCTGTATTGAAATCTGAAAGGTTTTACATGCCTTTTTCATTTCTTAAACTATACTTTATTGTCCACTCCTCCTTAGCAAAGGTGGAGGGGGGGACTGTCAAAAGCTTTCATGACTTTTTATAAGAGAACTTGGGCTGTCTGAGGAGGTAATAAGAAAAATTGGTATTCTCTTGCCTTACTGAGAAATTGAATGGATCATCCTGGAAAGCCTTGTCACTGGGTATTTTTTACTGATCTCAGACTAATTCAGAATGTCAAATGACAGTCACCCAAGCAGCTGGATACTGCCCACTGCATCTGCATTGACAAAATTGTTGCTGTTGCCCCTGTGCCAAGTGATCTTAGCCTTTCAACCCACACCACTCTCATACTGACAGACGTGACAGGAGAGAAGTTGAAATGCCTGATACGAAATTCTACCAGTTTGGAAGAAAAAACAAAAGAAGACTTGCTGTAAACAAGCAGTTACGTTTGTTGTTGTTGTTGTTGTTTCTTTTGCTGTCCAGATTCCAAGCGGAGGGCTCACTGAAATTTGCCGAAAACCTGTATCCCCAGGACTTATCACCTCTGTATCTGACTGGCTGATTTCCATTGGTCTACCTATGTATTCCAGCCTGCTCACAGAAGCAGGATTCAACACACTGAGCAAAGTGCCTTCTCTGTCACAAACTTGCCTTCAAGAAGCTGGCATCACAGAGGAAAGGCACATAAGCAAGCTCCTGGCAGCGGCAAGACTCTTCAAACCTCTTGATCCGGAGGCAATTTAACATGCTCCATAGTGTGGCATTGCCTGCTTGAGAATCCACTGCTTCTTCCTGCACCAGTATTGCTCTAATTACTTCACATAGCTAAAGGGATCGAGGAAGTGGCTCCCAAGGACAGGCAGATACCTTCTTCAAAGGGTATGAAATGTTTCTATTGCTGTCTTTGGCAACTGAAGGAGAAGAGAAGCAACCACCAGGTAACGCGGATGTGGTACTTCCCTCCCCCCTCACTCCCCTGTAAAGTATTCTTAATCCATAAAGTAGACAGGGTTGGCCTGAGAATCAGACAGCTTCACAGAACGAAGGGGCCCTTGCACATTTGCCTCAAGTTTGCGAAAGTAATGCTAGTAATAGGTCCTGTTGCTATGGAGAGCTCCTTATGTTGAGGGTCTCCTGTACCTGTAGGTTCCAGGTACCTGGGGTCTGTCCTAAAGACCAAGTACAAGCCAAGGTGCAAATTCCAGTAGAAGCTGTTTGGCAAATGCCTTTCATTTATTTTAGCAGTTGTAGAGCTAAACACACACACACCCGCCCCGGTCATCTTCACTGTTGCTTGCTATAGGTCCCGATACGCCACAAAGCCTTTAGCTAGGCCAAAGTTAACAGACTGGAATTAGTTTTCAGTGTGGTCCATCTCTGTCACTCCAATGCAACTAACCCGCGGAGAGTCAGAAAGCTTCTTTTTATTTGTACAGAGCTGAGGTCATTTTTATAACTGCTTTCTAGCAATCAGCTTTTTATTTGCCTTAAAATAAGCTTTTAAGCAGTTACCCAGTGTTCACTTACCTGTATTCATGTTTCCCAAGCCTTGTTTCAGCCTGTCACCCTTACGCTGCACTCAGGGTGCTTTCCAGCCGAAGTAGCTTCTATAAAATGCCTCATCGTAACACCTTCCGTGTTGTAGAGATGCTTTTACAAATGCAGGGTTATGCTAGGTTGCGGTTGTCAGGCTAACTTCTTGTTCACTACAGTCTGCATTTACTGTTGTTACTAAACCGTTCCAAGATATACTGCCTTGTATATATGTAACTGCTTTTCATTTTAATCATATTCCGTGTACTGTGTTATACTGTCAATCATTATGCTGCAGCTTTGACTTGGTATCCTGACCATATCGATTCCAAACAGTGGGTTTCTGCAAGTGAAAATTCACTTGCGGGAGATAAAACACATCAAAAAAGCAAATTGTATCCCACAGAAATCATCAGATCCAGTAATTCCATTGCATGGACAGAAAAAATCCTATATAGTCTTATGAATTACACTGTGATTTTACAACAGTTGATATCCCTCATGACTGTGTGTTAATGTTACCGCTCACTGGAAGAGAGCATTGTTCTGGCATATGTGGTAAACCATTTTTCCATGGTGTAATGATATTTTTCTGCCTAAATTCATGTAAAACGTTCATTCGCATATGTGGCTATTGACAGATTTTATTTTTCTATATGGGTGCACATTTTATATACCAAATATGGATTATCATGAATAGCACATAACTAGCTTTTTCTTTGGGGTCTATATGCAGTGTGTCCTTCAGCTGCTCGTAGCGCAAACGCTCCATGGAAGACAGAGCAAGCTTACTCTGGCAGGTAGAGGGAGATAGTGTAGAAACCTGGGCACAGGCCAGGATGTCTGGCTGTTCCCAGTACCAGTTCTCTCATCAACCCACTGTATAAATCCAGACAAGGCACTTCACTGTTTGGTGCTAATGACGCTTTTCCTGATAAAATGCTGTTGGATTGATGAATGAAAAATTGTGGTTACTCCATGAATACTTACTATATATAGTCCTTTCATGGTCGTGTTTTAAGTCAGATGAACTATGCATTTTACTACAGATGAGAATTAATTTGCCTCCTGGCAGAATTGATTGGTGTTACGTCTACTTTCCTCATTTTATATTTCACCACTGTCTACTGCACACCATCATGTGAAGGCAACTAATTCACTGATGTATCTTGAAATTGCTCTCAAGCAAAGTTCCTTCGGATCTGTTTTTGTAACGTTCTCCTTGATGTGTGGATAATCAGCATGTTCTAATATGACAGCATCAGGAAACATACAGCATAGGTGTTTTGCACAGCTGGTGAAAATTGAAAAAAAAACTGTAAAAAGAAAAATAAGTGTCTTTTTAATAATGATGGTTTGTGTGTTGTTCCTCTCTGAGGCTTACATGGCGACTATCAGTAAGCAGGAGATGGAAAGAGTATTGAGACTTCCTGGGATTGCTGGTGGCAAGGGCCAGAACTGAGTAAAGTAAGTAGAGAGCAGCTATATTGGAGCAAGGGAGAAGTCCAAGCTGGCTATACGCAATAAAAATGGAAACAAATTTCCTCATGTTGCAGGGAAGTCAAGTCAGATAATAAAGCTCTCCAGTATTAATTACTTTCCCCTCTCTCAATAACAGAAGGAGAACTATGGAAAAAGCTGAACCTGTGTGCCAAACACTCCTAAATCCATGATTTTTAAATGATTATGTAGCCCAGGGAAACTAAATCACACCCATCAGGACCAGAGTGAGCAGCTTGAGATTTGTGAGTTTTAATCGTTGCTTTGTTTTTCTTTCTAAGACTTGAATTACAATTTTAGTTTATATTTTAATCTAAAAAAGCCTTAAGCTTCTCGGTGTTTGAGCTTCCCTGCTGTGGTTTCAGTGACCCTGTGGTGTTCCCCAAGCAGGTGAGGCGGTGCAGTATGAGAGCCATAACCTCTTACATTTCCTCACAACCGTGTAGTGCTCTAAGCAAAAGTTTGCTCCTCGACTCTTGGGAAGCACGAAAGAAACCTGCTGCTGGAATCCTAATCTGCTCTGCTCAGGCTAACGAAGTTAAATATCTATCCATTGTACCGTTGTCACCCAAACAGCTATTTAACAATAGAAGCAGCAAGCCCAAAATACTACCAACGCCATCGTAACCGTAAGCTTCTGTCAATAACCCTCTGTTACTACCCGGGTGGCGATGACGCCCGTAGGTCCCCGTGCTCTCGCACGATCAGAAGCATTAAAGGTGGCATTTTTCAAACAGGCCATCATCTCTAAGAGCAGCAATAGTGGTCGATTCACCAAGTCACAGCTGGGCAGTTGTACTGTATTATTTTTAGAATAAATAATACTTTTGGTCCAAGATACTTTTATCTTTAATTGACACCCTCTGGGGAATCAAAACTGTCGAGCAAGTTATGTAACAACTAACAAAGTTGCACTTTCTGTATATGAAATCAATATTTAAATAACTTATTTTTCTCCATTTGCTGTTCTTAAATGATGTAAGTAGCTGTAATATACCAGTACTCAATATGTCCTGCAGTTTGCTTCAACCCAAGAAAGCTGTGTATTGTAAAGAAAAGAAAAAAAAAGAAAAAACAAAATAATGAACGTGTAAAGATTATTGTGCTGTTTCATTTAGCAAAAAAAATGGTTGACAAAAGGGTTTTCCTGTGTATCAAAACTTGTCTATAATTATATGTCATACTGTTCATAGATAAAAAGTAAATAAATTTCCTTGGTGTCTCTCTTTTTTTGGTTGTTTTTAATTTAGCTAACAGATCTTCTGTTTACTGGTCTGGTAGCAGTGTCCAGCTATTTAATTTCTGTGCTTGTACCCCAGGCTCTCTCCCTCCAGCCTACCAAGCCTGTAGTTCCTCACCTTGTAAGCACTCTCAACACACACCTACAGCAGGAGAAAAAGGTAAAAAAAAAAAATAAAATTAAAAGCCCTGATAACCCAGGACTAGAAGCAGCCCTCCAAATGCAATTGCGTGGGATGTGGAGCATCACTGTCCGAGCTTTGGCTCTTACACCCCGTGAATGTCCAGCTGCTGGGCTGAGGACGATGTGTGCGAGAGGTCTCCCAGGTCTCCTCTTGGCAGGTTTTCCACTTTGCATTGGAATAATTAAAAACTGGTGGATCCAGAGAGAGAGTACACGAGTATAATGCTCTGGAGTTGTAGTTACAGCTCTTGCCTGAAAGAAGAGATTTCGAACCTGGTTTTCAAATGCCGCTCCGCTTCATCGGGCTGGCGAGGTGCCTCATTCTGGAGAGCATGTGACGCCTGAGCAGCCGGGTAATCAATCTCTGCAGCCTCTAATAGGATGCCGGTGTCCTCCAGGTTTTAGAGCAGAGGAGCCTCAGGACGTGACTCTTGGCACTTCCTTCTAGCTCGCTTTAGTGACTTCTTGCTTAGTCTGTTGCATTTGTTCGTCTAGTTAAACTTGCCTTCTAATTAATGGGCACGCTTAGCTGCCTAACAGAGTGCTGGCAGGTCCACACGGCAACAGTGCACCAGAGCTCAAAGTTACTCCCTTGGGGACTTGGCCCTAAGTAACAAGGGTGGACTGTGCCTGCATCAGTTGTCGTTAACCGGAAGCTTAACTCTGGAAATGACATAAAGAGCAAACAAACAAACAAATCTGTCACTTGGGTTGGATCCAGACAGCTGAGTCTTGGGTTCCGCTTAGGCGCTCCCATCAGAACTGCACAACGTGGCAAACAGTTTGTGGGAATGAGGTAGTGTGTCAGATGAGAACTTTTAATTTTTCCCCTCTACTACTGCCTTGGGGTCCAGCTGTGAGCAGCGGCTGGTGTGTGTGCGCTGGAGGGCACTGCTGCTGGAAGAGACCGTGGGGCCAGCCTGGGGCTGCTGCTGGCCCCGCACAGGCCTGTTCCAAGGGTCTCTCAAGCAACAAAACAGACTTAAAACCAAAACAAACACTGCACAACGTGAAAAGCCAGAGCGCTTGCCATTTCTGCAGCTGGAAGGAGCATTGCTTCCCTTCCAAGACTGCTGTGGTCCGGGATAGCTTTGGGAGCGGCTGAAACATAAAGCCCCTATCTATTGCTCTCAGTGTTTTGCTAGTGTGTTTGATCCAAATGTGTGCTAACCACCATTGCCACTGCCAAACCAAGGACCGCCGCCCCCTGACACACAGGTATCTATCCTTATTCTGCGGGTTCTCTCTCCACAAGGAAGTGTTTTCAGCAGAGAGAAAGACATGCGAGAAATGAGCTAAAATTCTTGCTACTAATACTTTAAAAAAAAAAAAAAAAATCCTCTGTGCCTGAGCAGAAGGTTCACATGTGAGCCCTGGGAGAATTAAAAGCTATGAATGTAATGTTACATATACCACCGGAGCTACCTCATGAGACTACTAAAGGTTAATCATTTAACATTCAGGAAGTAATACATGGCAAAAGTCTTATTAGCTCTTAAGCTTGCCCTTTTGCAGGTGCTGCAGTCTTTCGTTGCACGAATGGACATCGTTATTTTTGTCCTTCAATTCTGCAACACGTTAGTTTATGCTGAACTCATGCCTGCAGGACTGTGCTTGCAGATGTAAGCGCACCGGTGATGTTCATGGCCTGACCCCAAAGCTCTGGTATCACTGAGATTCCATCTTTTCCAGTGGGTTTGGGCCTGGGTCCATGAAGGAGAAGAATTTTTAAACACGTAGATGTAAGTGAATTTATAATAGTCTTCAACACACAAAAAAAAACCCTTCCTCACAGCCTTTCCAAGATATTTATGGGATTAGTATTATTCCAAATAGAGTCAGACTGGAACGAAGCCAGAGGTCTTATTTCAAGGGAACTAAGCCTAAACCTTGAAGCTTAGGCTGCTGTGGTTGGAGTTCACAAAAACTCGAGGTGCCTAAGGTCAAACAAAGACACCTGGTGGGATTAGTTGCTTCCAAGACTAAATGGGTTTGAGTAAGAAAGGTGAGTTGGGATTACAACTTTGCACTTCAAACAGCTTTGTTGGTTATTAAATCCAGCCTTTTAACTACCTCTGAGACGAGTCCTGCACAGGCTTGGAGGTTCTAGACTTGGCTCTTCCAAGGCAGATCCCATCCCAGGTAGGCAGAGCCCTTTGCATCCCTGGCAAGTTCTACATTCATTACATTGGCGCATGCTACTCTGAAAGTCCCACCAGTGGTGTTTCTCCATTTAGCCACAAAAAGCATACACAGCTGTGCAAGTTTACAAAAACAAGACCCATATTTATGTCCACAAATCTTGCCTTAAGGGGACACACTTGAGAGCTGGACTATCTATCTGCTACTATTTTCTTTGGCTCCTATGATACTGAATATATACTCACCGGGTACTAAAAAATGATAGTTACAATTTTTTTGTTTTACCAAAGAATAGGTGAACTAGCATTCACTTTTAACGTTCTGATTTAAGTGGCTCATTTGCAGTTTGCCAAACAAAACCCCACCACCAGTTGTCTGCCTCGAAGGGTGAACGTGAATTGCCTCTCTCGCAAGTTCAATGTTGATTGAAACCAAAATGCAATGCCACCTCAACCATACGGTGAACCTTTCCTGTATAGTACTGGCAGTGCTACAATAACCTGTCGTTCACTCCGACGTCTGTGTGCCAGAGCCCCCATGGGAACTAGCTTGGTACCGAGAGCTGAGGTTAGTTCAACTTCCAGGGCTCTTCAGGTCTTAGGAATTCTACAAAGCCAAAAAAAAAAAAAAAAAAAAAAAAAGAATTGTCAATATTGTGGACCACCTACCTCACCCTGAGCTGTGAGCAATTTTATAGGTTACAGTGACCACCTGAAAACAAGATCAGTGTTGCTGCTGAGCACACTAAAAATACAGGCAAACACTATACACCTTTTTGTGTTCTTTTAGCAGCACCAAATTACATTGCATCCAGAGGAGCTGCTGCATGAGGAAGACCTTATTTGCTGACAGTGACGAGCAGGACTGCTGCCCTCCCGCCTCCCACCGCGATGCCCGCTCCCCACTTCAGGTCTGCTGCTGTTACAGGCTTGCAAGCATCAAAGTCATGAGCATCATAGAAGGTGCTCTGGATTTGGAGCAGTGCAGTTTCTGAAGAGCAGAAAATGGCTTAGATAGATAAATTCAATTACACAAATAAGCACTTATGTGCTTAATAAAGTCATCTAATGAAATGAGATGAGAGATGAGAGGCACTCTCAATTCATGAAGCCTCTTCCCTTTGAGAAAGACTTTTTTTATCCCCCAAGGGCTGGATTTAGCACATTCCTTAGGACCAATTGCTGCCTTCTCAGTTGTCTCCCCTGCAACCTCATGACAGAGCAGGAGAGGGTTTCAGGCTGCTTTGTAATATGCATGCGAGTGCGAGTCAAAAATTTTCCTTTTGGCACATAGCAAAAACCTCTGGCAGCTGCTCAAAACTTTTTTTTTTTCTTTTACGTGTATTTTAGCAATTTGGTCAGTTGTGTCTTGCTTCAGGAATATGGGAGGCTTCTACCTGAGTCTATGAGGATTCGTGAAAGTTAACATTAAAAGCAGTGGCCCAAGCTCTCATGCAATACTTGTCAAGTGTGTAGATATGCTTCCCCTGGAGCAGACAAGTGTCTGCAACCTAGTGTTTCACCTTGCAAGGCAAAGCTTCCCAACCATAGATGTTTCATAACCAGGAACACATAAAAGAAACACATTTGTCCATGCTTGTCCGTATAGATTCAGCCTCACTCCTTGCATCTTTGCGAGCTGCATCCTACTGCATCTGCTGTCATGTCCGTTGTTCGGCATGTGAGAAGACCAAAGACAAGGTTTTGTCAAGTTCTGGTCTCTGGCTCATTGTTTGGGGCTCACTTAGGTGTGTGCAGGAGCAAAAGTGGCTCTGTGGTCCCTGTACAAGCGGCACCAGAGGTGTCAAGTGCAGCTAGTACAGCGCTGCTTTGGTGAATACCTCGTCAGGGCCTCACAAAAATCCCACATTCAAATGGGAAACAGAGGTGAGAAAACAAACCAACCAGCTGGAGGCTCTCCAAGCTGGTAACGATTTCAGCTCATTTTTCCAGGTGTATCTACTTTGCTGAGCACTTGTGTAAAGTTCTGTGAAGTCAAAATGCTATTTGGAGAAGAGAACGGCAGTTCAATGGGGTAAGTGAGAAGCATCCAGGACAGATGCACCCTCTAATTCTGAGTAATGTTGCTTTTACCAGAAGCGTTGGGTCCTGAGGCACAAACAGTGAGAGGCCCGGGAGAGCAGGAAGGTACAGTGGGTAACAGCGAGATCCCACAGACACCGTCTTCTTGATATAAGTGAAGTAAATCTAGATAAACCCTCTTTAGAGCAAACTGCAAAGATCTGTCAGGTTGCAGCTTGAGGCTTGTGCCAGAGTAAGAAACATTTAATTGCTGTTATTTGTTTTCTGTTATTTCCAATATCATCCCTGGTAGTGTCCTTACCTCTGTTCAGTCCCACGTGTGCTGCGGGAATTACATTTCCAGGCTGCACCTCTCCCTGTCCTTCGTGCCTGTCGAGCTGTGCCTGAGCCGCCCCAGCACGGCAGTCCCTCCGAGCAGCCCAGGCCAAGAAACGGAGCATTCCTGGCATGTGTTTGCTCTGGCTGCATTAGGGGCACAGGAGGAAGGAAAACGGAGCGACCGGCTCATGGAACAGCTGAGGTGGTAGTGAGGATTACTGGGAGAGAGAGGAGGGGAAGAAGGAAGGGCTGGGTGAAGAAACTAGTGGAAAGCTGATGAATGTCAAAAATAAAAGCAGCATTTCTACCTGCTGGGAACATTGAGGTCTCGCATGCTCAGACATACATTTGGTGTGTATTAGACCAGGCTGTACCATGCATTTAATGACTTAGTTCAAGATATTTTTCAAAGAGGAACTACTTAAAATATATACAGGATTGAAGGAAAATAAGGAAGTGCTCTTTTATTTCTAAACGCTTGTGGGAACTGCAAGCTGTTAGCCCCCAGAACAGGCACCTCATGGCTCAGGACAATTACCACTGGGCAAGATGAGACATCAGGCTCTCAGCGGGGACTGCTGCTCTCTATTTCCATGTTGTTCTGAGCAGGCAGTCGCTAACTCCGAATCACAACAGCATTTGGTTCTTCCTTTCTCACACACAGCAGTGGGAACATAAAATAGATGGTTAGTTTTCCCAGACATAGTTTCTGCTCACGGGCTTGACTTACAAAGAAAGCAGGAGGTACAAGGTTTGTCATCACCATTGTGTCAAACACCTCTAAAACCCAAGGGCTTTTTAAAAAACGAGCAAACAAACTCCAAATGATGAGACCACACCAAATCAGCAACCCCACACTTGTTGCTAATGAGCCAATTAGCCAACAACCAGTAAAAGCATCTCTGAACCACCTTTGCAAGAAGCTCTGCCACTTGGTGCCTGTTATCTGCAGCCCACGCAAACCTACAGGTAACTTTGATTCGAAGTGGAATACAAAGTGTTGGTACGAGGCTCTGAAAATCAAAGTGCTGCTGCTTTCACCTCTGTTACGGATGGGTCAAATATTTGACAAAAGGCCATTTTTTGCTCCTATCAATCCATACTTTTAGAAATCAAAAAGCTTTGGGACAAATGTATAAATGAAATGATGAAGAAACCCTGTCAGGACTTAGAGATGGGGAAAGGTTAATATTAGCAAAATACACTTGAATGCCTATTGATTCGCTGCCTTCCCTTCACTTTGTTGCTTGATGACCTGTCACCCCTTTTCACAGAAGGATGTGTCCTACCTCTCTCCAGGTAACAGCTGTGGGATGATGAGGAGCACGTCAATCATCACTGTGTCACGCAATGGGCAGCTGGTGCCAAACCCCCTGATCTCCCTTCTGGTGGCCCTAAATCCAAACCTCCCCCATCTCCCTGCTCTGGAGGGAAATACCACCTCGCTCACCTGCCCCAAACTCTGCTGAAGGCTCTGGTGACCTGGGCAGGGGGAGAAGGTGGGATAGGTGAATAGCTAGGCTATCAGCTGAGGCAGACTCCACACCAAATCTGGTGTATTCTGTGGGTTTGATTTTACAGTGACAACCCCAGAAATGGCCCTGGAGCAACGCAAATAAGCGGAAGAGGCATAGACTCTCATATGACACACAGCCACAGTCTGGAGGGAAGGTCAAACGGAAGGGAGAGGATTCAGGAAGTTCCGTGCAATTTTTTTCTTAAACACAAGAAATGGATTTACACGACACCAAGAGCAAGTAACATTCCAAACAAATTGACACCAAAATTTACATTTTTGCCTCTCAAGTCTAAAAACATCTGCATAAGAGACTGCCTTCACTAAAATAACCAGAAGCCTTTAAAGACATAAAAATCTCCCCCTTTGCTGAAAGGCACTACCATTTCCACACACACTCCTCAGGTCTTGCTTGTTCTGGCATTGTCTCGTGTCTCCAGCAATATAATAAAACACCAGTCAAATGATTCACTTTGATACCATTCACGTGGCACTTAGAATATATAACTTAGGCACCCATGGACTTGTATACAGAGAAGTCTCTTCACATAATTGTTTTATTGGCCAAGTACTGGATTGCCATCTACTGGAGAATAAAGAAATAAAATCCAATAGGCAGATTGCATAGTAAGGGAACTACGGTGCCTGATTTTGGTTTCACCTTTCTCTGCTCCTATGCAATTCTGTGATGGCCTATAAAATTGTTTCTCTGTTATGGTAAACAACTTCTGGTCTTCACTGCCTTCAAAGTTAGATCACACAAATATTACTTTTAGAGTGAGGCACTTCAAAAATTTAAAAAAAAAAAAAAAAGTTTCTTCAAAATGAGCATATATGGTCCATTTAGAGCTGGAATTACTAGATCAGAAAGCCAGATGCTAGATCAGATAGCCAGAAAAAAAAAAAATGTTGCTAAGGATTAAAGCTTTCTTAGACCTGGACTTCTGAATTTGTGTGACCTTTGTGCTCTAACAGTTGTAAGAATGGCTACTGGATACCTAAACAGTATTACTATTAAATGGTAAAATTACTACTAGTAGAATTTGTGCCAAAGGCAAATTAAAATTAAGTATCTAAAGCTTTCTCCCTCCATCCATCTCTTTTTGCCTGTGTAATGAATCTGTGTATTTAAGCCTAATAATATACAGTAATCTCTTGCTGCCTTCCAATTATGGGGGTTTTTTTAAAGACCATAAAGTCAAATGTTCTTAGAAGATAGGAAGTAGAAGAATTAAAATTGGTAATACAGCCTCAGCTTACCCTACCAAGCGCTGTACAACTGCCTTCGATGAGCTGAACATGTTTCCTACAGGATGCTCCTCTCAATCGCTGCAGAACCTGACCCTGCATTAAGAGACTGCCCAGGTGGCGGATTTAAAAGAAGGGAAGAACTATAAGACTGTGGACTGCATTACTGAGGCAGTTTGGGACAGATACCAAATGAGGCAGGTATCTACAGTAAGAGAAAGAATGGATTCATGGCTGTGTCAGTCGAGGCTGGTTTGAGTCATGCCTGTAACAGAAAATATGAAAAAAAAACAGATACTTTGTTTAAAAGGACAGGTGAAGACTATTGAAAGGTTGGCTGTGTTTCCAGAAGAATGTGCTCCAGCCACCACAGCTCTCCTGAGCCCTTCTTCCCACCTGCACCCCTGCCTCCTCCCCATCGTTCTTTACGTCTGTCCTGTGCCAGTCCCATATTTTCATTCCCCCTCTTCTCCACATCACCTCTCCTCGCTTACCCTGTCATTAGATCACCCACTGGGTGCTTGTTCCAGCCCATTCCTCTCTGCTGAATACCACCACCTTGAGTATTTCACTCAAGACAACTTATTCTCTCATTGCTGCCGAGGCTCAGCTGTGCAGCAGGAGACTGGCGTTTCAGGACCGGCCCCATCAGATCCTTCAGTGCTACAGCAAATCTGCTGAACAGACCTGCATGCTGAACAGTGGCTGCAGCCAGCATTAAAACTCACTTTAAGCCAGGCCATTTTCAGTCCAAAATAAAAAAAAAAAAAATCTTCTCATAATTCAACTGTTACGTTTTAGCAAGAAAACAAAAATCACAGAAGAGATAGCAGACCCAGACTTTGCCAACATCTGTGATCCTAAATCTATGAGGCAACAAGTGCTTGACAACAAAGGAGGAATAAATACAGCTGAGGTGCTGGGTTTATATTACTACTGTTACTAATTTTTTTCTTTTCTTAAACAGATGTATGACTGAAAGGAAGCAAAAGTCACTTTGGTATTGGTACAGTTATCCTCCAGGCTCCCAGTCAGGAGATCAGTCTATTGGTTCAATTTTCTGTGCAGCCATTTGGGTATTTTTCCATTTTGATGAGACTGTATTTCTTGAAAACAAAGAGCAGAAGCCAACCAGGGTGGGGAGCTGAGGAAGTTTCCAAGCAGAGCTCTGAGAGACGATGTGCAAGAGAAAGAAACTTCAGAAATAATACTATATTTCTTTTGTCCGATAAATTTTCTCAGTGGCATCAAAAGAAAAAAAAGCTCTGTGATTTGCTGTCACTCAGTAACATTCCATGTAGCTCTGTGCCATGCCCTTGTATTTGCCTCTTGTAGCTCCCACAAGAACCGACACCCGTGTTAGCCAGCCATGCACCCTGCGGTCCCTCCGCCTGTGCCACGTGGGTGCCGCCGCCACCCCCTCCCTCCCGGCTGACCAGGCAAGGGGTGCGCCACAGCTGGCAGCTCTCCCCTGCCCATCGGCGTTCGTGGCTCAGCCGGAGCCCAGCCAGCGCCAGTTTTGATGTGCAGATGCAGAACTGGGGAAAATTTTCGGGCCTGCTTGAACATTTCCCTGTCCTCAGATCTAGAAATCTAATCTTAGCGACAAAGTGTCAGTGTCCCGATTTTGCGCCTTGCTGCCAGTGGCTACTTTATATTTGTCTGAAGATGAGAGTCCGTGTTCCCCTTGCCTCATCCCGAGTCAGCTCGTACCTCTCTCTGCGGTATAGAAAGCAAAGCCTGGATAGCCAGCCATGTCTTGTAGAAGCTGAAGCCTTTTGGAGCGGGAGCAGAAGAATGACAAGTCTGTAAACTATTTTTTGCAAAACCTTTCAATAACCTTATTCAGAGACTACAGCCAGCCTTCCATGTTATTTCTTTACATTTTGTTGCTTTCACTTTACAACAACAAACAAATGTGATGCTCTCCAAT
Source organism: Podiceps cristatus (assembly GCA_000699545.1). Lineage (NCBI taxonomy): Eukaryota > Metazoa > Chordata > Aves > Podicipediformes > Podicipedidae > Podiceps > Podiceps cristatus. The sequence continues at coordinate 4,161 of KL280423.1, read as the reverse complement.
ATACTTCCATGGGCTGCCCTGAACTAAGGTACTTACTTCTGTCCATCTTGATTCATCAAAATGATAACCCAAGCTGTTGCTGGCCCTGGTGCCATAATGAAGTCTAGCATATGGTTTGATACGATCACCCGAGCATGGTTTTGTGTATTTCATTACTTATTCTGTGCATCCTTTGCCTTCAGTGGTCTGTCTTGAGGACAAAAAGACAGATTTTTCCCAGCCAAAATATATTCAGCCTTCCTTAGCCACAAACACGGTACTTCCCTGTATGCTGTTGTCATCTGATTCTTCTGGGGACTCCAATGACCCTAGCTGCTTTCTTTTCTGCTGCTATCATTTCCCTCTCCCTCAGTGCTTTCCTTTCACAATATTAACCCTGTTTAAGCCTCCACTGTCTTAAAAACCAACTGCCCAAACTAACTGCCCCTCTCCTTCCCCGCCCCGTCGCGCGAGTCCTGCCGAGCAGGCTGCCCCTGCCCACCCCGGGCGCCGGAGGGACACCTCTTTAGGGTGGCACGTGGTCGGGCAAACCTCGCACCGCACTAGGATAAGCCCAGGCGTGCCTTGGCAGAGTCCAAGAGGACACTTCTGGACTTGCTGTGATGCAAACGTGGAGCGGGGGGGGGACTCTGTTCTTCCAGTGCAGTTATCTGAGTTAGTAATATTTAATTGAATAACTTCCTTCCTAACTTTATAGCTGGGGATTTTAAGTGTTTATCTGTGTCTTATCTACTGGGTGTCAGTAAAGTCGCTGCTATCTCAGAAAACGATGTGTTAGAATTACATGTGGTACAGGGTAAGGATGGGGATGTTCAGTGCGGCACAGCTTTCATACAAAGAGAGACTAAATAGCTCTGAGGTCTGAAGGGAGAGACTGAGGCAGGATAGGATGAAGGCCAGTGAAATTATGATGGCAAAGGAAAATGTGAATGGAGAACAGTTTGCTCAGGGTCTTCACAACAGAGTGAACCACTGATATTAAATCAACAAGAGGAAATAATTGTTCGTGACTGTGTAGTTAAATTGTGGCATTCCTTACAGCAAGCTGCTTCAGAGGCCGCAAGAATGAAGGAACTGGAGAGACTGTAGAATATAGCTTCATTTATGGCTGTTAAATAGATTATGGTGTGAATGCAGGCCTTACATCAGGACACACATAAACCACAGGCAGCTGGGAGAGTGTACAGGAGAAAAGGTCTCATACTCTTTCCACAAACACAGTTTAGGATGCATCCGAAAGAAAGATACCAAGACGACTAAACCCTTAGTCTGACCTAAAACACAGCTGTTCCTATGTTAACGCATTTAGTTAACTGGTAGACTGGAAGGTGCAGCTTGTGCTTTCCTCCTCTATCTCATTTTTTCCATAGTCTGGACTAGTGGTAACAACATGGATTTAGCCACAGTAGTCAAACACGAGATCGCTTTTCTTTTGACTAAGAGCAATTTGCACTACCTCAAACACCAGTTTAATTGCCCAGAAGCCTGTGAGAATTCAAATGAAATAGGAAAGGGCCTTCCCATTAAAATCTGAGTAGCTCACTACTGTGTTACTCCATAGGACTTCTCAAGCTTCAACGGATGCCAGCAGCAGCAGCAGAGGAATGATCTCTGCTGGCTAACACTCCATTTTCGTACATGATTTATGGAGCCAAGTGTTAATATATGGCCTTAAACACACTGCTTTTCTCCTTCCATGTGATAATGAAGCCTGTGACAAAGCCAGGAGTACCTGACGAGAAGGAAAGGAAGCAGAAGCGTGTTCATTGCAAGGGTCACCTCAGGGAGCCTTTGGTGAACTAAGCAGCTGTGCAGTGGGTGCCATAAACACGGCTCAGACACTGTCTTTGCCCTCCCATCCTTTCCTTCCAGCTTTCCACTAACGCCTCGCAAAGCGGGAAGCAGAGATGCTTATCCACCCCATGTAGTCCAGACAAATTCCAGACATCTAGTTTACCACTGTTATTCCAATTACTGATTTTTCAGGGTCAAGGTGACTGCACAAACCAGAGAAACAACTGTGGCAGCCACTGCCAAACCTCCAGTGCCTGTTTCTGAGAGAGGCCAGGGGCTGCCGTGGCTGGGGGGTACCCAGCAGAGCACCCCCCGCGCTCCAGCAAGTCCTCCTGGCACACGCTCCTCTGGGTGCCACGTTGCCCCCATTCCCAACAAGTAAATGGCTCTTTGCCACCCAAAAGCCCACATGCGGCACCCACAGCCCATGCGTTGAAGTCTGCCTGATGCCTGCCACTGTTTTTCTATGGGAAAGTGGCTAAAAATCCCTCCGTCGGTGTCACGTTTTTTCACAAATAGGGCCTGCTGTGATTAAGTATGTGTGCATGAGGGAGCTTTCCAAGCTTGAGCAATCCATCTGGCAGCGCTACGTGATCCTATAAGATTTGTTTCTGCGGGACGGGACCGAGAGCTGATTCAATTGCATTAGTCACCAAGCAGCGTTACCGCTGATCTTGGACCCAGAGCGCTGGCTGGGCAGCAAGTCTCATGGTTATTTTAACTTTGTTTGTTTGACCTTTTCAGTGGTCCAGACCCCTCGAGGACCTGAAGAATTCTTTGTCCCCCCCGCACCGCCTCTGAAACACAGAGCAGCTAGGGCCAAGCAAGCGTTGGGCTAAATATCAGGATGCACAGGCTGAGCAATGGTTCATCTTCACGGGGGACGAGTCTGCTTCTTACTGACAGACTTTAAAGAAACCAGTTTTTAAACAGTGAGAGAATTTGGTGGGAAAGAAGGAAATGGAGCTGGCTGCTGTTTATTGCTCTGAGGATCATTAAACATTTCTTACTTTTATTTATTAGCTGTGAGTTTTCTTTACACACAAATAAATCAGTAAATCTGTAGAACAGAACCAAAACCTGACATTTAGACCCAGATTCAAGTTTTCCCAAAGTTTGTGGGTGTTTGACTCAATTATGCACTGATTCAATCAGGATAAAAAGAAAGATAAAAGTTATGCTGCAAAAGTTATGTTCTAATAGAAAGTTTTCAAAGTCCAGTAGGGCGCTCTCTTCAAGAATCAGCTCATTTAAAGGTACATATTGGGTATCTAATACCGTTGGTTGCTGCAATTCCTATTTCTGTAGTCAAAGCATTGCATAAGTTTAAATACATCTCCAAATAATATTTCTAAAAAGCTGTTTACTGCCAGACAGTTATTTTTTTAACCTCTTGAGCCAAAATTTCTCAAACTGCACAGCATCTGGGGAGGAAATTATTGCTCAAATTGCCAATGTCAGGACAGACGCCAAACTTTGTTCCGTAGCAGTGATATCTCGCTCATTGCGGTCTGAACTACACACTTGTGTCTTGGAGTCCTGCACTCTTCAGCTCTCAGGAAAGCACTTTTCAAAACTAAGTTGACACAGGAGTTTGTACATGAGGAGCCATAGTCACAACGGCCTTCGACTCCTGTCATCAGCTGGATTACCCCTGCATGGCAGGTTCAGAGAGAAGAGAAAAGCCAGAAGGAATTTTGCACCAAATAATCTGTAAACCCGTGATAATAGTAGACAAGTCATTTAGAAATAAGGATGAAATATAGAAAATTTATTATATGGTATCTGATATCATGTCATACGCTATGGAGTTCGAAAGACCTCCACATACACCATAAACTTTATAGCCCCAAACAGGTGAATCATAACAATTACCACAAGAATCAGATCTCTCTTTATAATTGTTCTGGTTTTGGCTAGGATGGAGCTAATTTTCTCTCCAGCAGCTACTGTGTTTTGGATTTAGTATGTGAAGAATGGTAATAGTACGCTGCTGTTATTAGTTGCTACTAAGCAATCAAGGACATCTTCCAGTTTCCCAGGTTTTGCTTATGTGCAGGTGCAAAAACTTGGGAGGGTTATAGACAGAATAGTTGATCCAAACTGGCCAAAGACAGTATTCCATACCATAGACGTCATGCCTGGTATAAGTGAGGGTCGGCTGGTAAGCCACTTCCCTTCTTTTTCCCGATTTTTATTCATTCAGGCCTTTTGTTCGTTCGTTTGGCTGTTTGTTCCCTCGCACTCTCTCTGGAACTTGCTGTTCTGGGATGGCTGCGGAGGAATATCCCTGCTCCCTGGCTGCTGCTTGGGACAGGCTGTGTCAGTCAATGGGCGGTGAGAAATTGTGCATTGTACATCTTATAT
>JMFS01101807.1:0-35562 GCA_000699545.1 Podiceps cristatus | reverse complement strand
ACTAGCGCGTGGTCGCTGCAGCCCAGGCTTCATTTTTTTGTTCACAAATTCTCTTGTAAATAAAAAGTGACTTAACCAAGCATTTATAAATTGAGGTATTAAAAAAGTTATGGATATCAGTAAAGCATAGTGGCTTCTTTTTTTTCACTGAACTATTTATGAATGTATTATATTATTTTTTCTTCTTCTTGATATTAACCTGCTTTTCTGTTTTTGCAACATAATTGCTACAAAGTATATTTGCCAGTAATTTTTCATTGATAAAACAAATCTGTTGTTAAGGCTACTACTGTTTATCTCATACATTTGGTGTTTGCCTTGGGAAAAACAAAACAAAACAAAACAAAACAAAAGCAGCCATGTAATATCACATTGCTGAGGAAAAAACCCTGCTTTTTCTTGTGTTTTCCCACTTGCATGAATTGAATTGTTCCTTCTAGCCATTCCTTTTCAGCTAATCCTTTTCTTTTTCCTGTAACCCCAATTGCTAATGAAAAACCAATAAATAGGAAAAAGAAGAAGAAATTGTGTTAGGCACAATATTTGATGAAGGATTTGATGAAGTAATGGCCAATATGGCCAATTTCTGCAAGTTTCATAGAAAACATAATGCTCTACAGAAAGCTTACATTATGTAACTCATAGGATAATATAACAAAAAAGAGGTATGTGAACAACAATAATAATGTAGTCCTGATGTTTCACACAAAACAAAAAAATCCTACGTCCTTCTTGGGGACACTATATTTATTTCAATATTTATAAATGCACAGGCTCAGCAAATGTAAGGACGATGGATTATGCAACTGGGAAAATACAATGTTCTTTTCAGGGCTATAGCTAACAGCAGATAGTGAGGAGCAGCGAGCACTCATGGTGGTTTGAGTATTTTGGTGGCCTATAGTGAAATCAGATTTCATGAGAAACTACTGAAACATCATTCTTTTTTCTTTTTTTTTTGGCTACATCCAGATAAGTTAGTTTCTCAATAGAGATATGAAATTAACAAAAAGGAAAGTTGTTTTGATTTGGTAAGAAAAGGAAGTTTGGAAGCATTAAAACAACAACAAGAGAAGTACTTGGGGTGCTGGTGGATGAGAATCTTAATATGAACCAGCACAGTGCGCTTGCAGCCCAGAAGGCCAACCGTATCCTGGGCTGCATTCGAAGAATGTAACCAGCAGATTGAAGGAGATGATTCTGCCCCTCTGCTCTGGTGAGACCCCACCTGGAGTCTTGGGTCCATCTCTGGGGTCCTCAGCACAGGAAGGACATGGATGTGTTCTAGAGAGCCCAGAGGAGGGCCATGAAGATGATCAGAGGGCCAGAGCACCTCTCCTACGAGGACAGACTGAGAGAGTTGGGGTTGTCCATCCTGGAGAAGTTTCTGGGGAGATCTAATTGCAGCCTTACGGTACCTGAAGGGGTACCTACAGGGAAGCTGGGGAGGGCCTCTTTGTCAGGGAGTGCAGTGACAGGATAAGGTAATGGTCTGAAGTTGAAAGAGGGCAGATTTAATTAGATCTAGGAAGAAATTCTTCACTGTGAGGGTGTTGAAGCACTGGAACAGGTTGGCCAGAGAAGTGTTGTTGCCTCATCCCTGGAAGTGTTTAAGGCCAGGTTGAATAAGGTTATGGGCAACCTGATACAGTGGAGTGTGGCCCTGCCTATGGCAGGAGGGTTGGAACTAGATGATCTTACAACCCAAACTACTATATGATTCTATTAATTTCTTACAAGTTCAAGATTACCTGTAGAGTTAAGTAATACCTTTGGTATTACTCCCCAAGTAACGCGGCATAAGTCAGATGTCTCCATTGACTCATTAGAGATTCACTGCTTTGAACGTCCATTTGTACCGTGGGTAGCCTGGTTGGCTAAAATGAGACTGTTTGGCAATACTGCTTTGGCTTAGAAAACTAATTTCATGGATGTGTTTCAGGAGTTCTGTATCTATTGCAAGTACAAAAGCAAAAGTCTGACCTCATGCTGAAGACAAAGGAGATCTTGCTTGAACTGTAAATTCAGAGAGGAAAAAACTGTTGCATTTACAGGTCTCATACTTGAGTCCTTTCTTCAACATCAAAGGAAAATATTTTCAAAATGTATATTTATATATCATTCAGTAGTGGGAATGGTGATGTATAGGGGATAGAAAGAGTAACAAATCATGGAAGATTTAGCATTTTTGCTTAATGCTGAATCAGTAAAACCGTTCAGCAGCCAAACTGAAAATCATTCAGCACCAAAGTACAGATACTTATTTGCAAAATTCTTTATGTAAATAAAGGAAGAAAAATGTCTCTTACATCATATAAAGAGCAGGAAAGAGGATTCAGAGCTGAACTTTTTCCCATCGTTATTAATGCATTTGCACACCTAGTCAACACTGAGGCTAGTAATTCCTGCTATTTACAGTACAGTTAAAAGAATGGTACAGTAACTATTTTTCTGGTGGAGAAAACAAAGTTTTCTTAGTTTGTTATTTAAAGCGTTAAGAATATTAATCACTCGTATTTACATTAGCAACTGTGCTATGGCACACACACAAACTGCTGCATTTTCCTGAAAGAGACTATTGCTTTATAGGAAAGAGGGTGCAGTATCAGGGGAATTGCACACACAGATCTGGAGGTTTGTGGGCTGATTATTTTATGTGCATTAAAAAGAGAAAACCACTAGACGTGACTCAGCAGTCTTTTATTACAGCACATGAAAACAGACAGACACAACATGCCTTTGTTTTAAACAGAAAATTGTGCAAAATACAAAATAAACCCAGGAATGACAGCAAAACAGGTAGAAAGATAAGACTTTGAAAACCACCAGAAATGAAAACAGAGCTCTGGAACAATAGCATTTTTTGATTAGGTTTTTTTCTTTAAAAGAGATCTGTAAATAGATCCTGACAAGAGCCATGTAAGAAATACTGCAAAAATCTTTCTTATCCCACAGACAGGTGGAACCAAGGCCCTTGAAATTTAAGGAGTAAAGAAGGAGTAGGAGGGGAGCTCATGCAGACAATAGCTATTCAAAAATAGCCACTAACCTGGTACATAAAAGAAGTACAAAGATGACTGTAGAAAATGAGGGTTCATCTTCTTCTATTCCAACTTTGGACTTCTAGAAACACCCTTCTTAGTTCTGCATTACAATGAAGTCTTAAGGAGGGACCCTCATATACCGAATAACCAAGTCCACAGACAGTAAACTTATACTAGGTGAGAAATCAGAACCCAGGACAAATCACATAATGTCCTTCAAGTCCCTACCACCTTGCTGCAAATGTCTTTTTGAGCAGGTGATATTAACTACCCGTCTTAAGTGTTGAATCCTCCCAGCCTTAAGCAAAAATCAATTGAAGCTCGGTATCCTAAGGAAGTGGAATACTTCCCCTTCATGTCTGTCAGCTCTGAATTAACATAGATCAACAATGCAAAGCAGACTAACCTCCTGCTGTTTGTTTTTGCTTGTTTGGTTGGTTGGTTTATTATTTTGTTTTTTAGTATTTTGGTGAATCATTCATAGCAGCTTGCTCAGTGTTCATCTTGTTCACATAAAATATAATTGTTCCAGATACAGAAAAATCACCTGTGAGTATATCTCTTTGCACTCTTTACTGCTTTTCCAGAAACATACAGGATAGTCTGCATGTTTTACATGTAGCACTGGGTACTTTTAAAGGCAGTCTAAGCTCACAGACACAATAAAACCACAGACCTATACCTGCAGCTCTCTTTTCCAGTTGTACAAAATACTGCTACATGCAATGAAGAGAAATGACTGTTGACAGAATTTATTTCATGCTGTGCTTAGCAGTATGATGAGAAATATCCCTATGAGACAAACTTATAAGCCTTCAGAATTCCTGCATTTGAAGAAAGACTGGTGTCTTGTTCTTTCTCCGTTTGCATCACAACAAGCCTTAAAAGACTAGCTTTCCTGTAAATACAGGACATCCTTGGGTGCTCAAAAAGGCTTAACAAAGTGCTATACCCTACCTTATGCAAACCAAAATTAGGTATGTCAGTGGACTGCCACCATGGGCTCTTTCTTCCTGCTCAGGCCAGGAATGTCAGCATGGTATTTTCTTGCATCAAGACCCTTAGTTCATACATTTTGGTGCAGTTCTGATGGGAATAGCATATGGTTTGAGTTCTACAGAACCACCCACGACAGGGAGGGTCTGTAATCTGTAAATGTTTGATTAAAGTGTGTCTGCGCTGATCTAGTCCCCGCACTGCCAGTTTGGTTTTGAACGGTGAGATTGGAGCACAGCCAAGAGCAGTTGTGTGGACATACAGACCACATGATGGAGCAAGAAGTAAGAGGCCTAGATTTATGGATGTTTATGAACACCCTTCTGAGTCTTATCTGTAAGTCTGGACTGCTAAAGTATGATATGCACTCAACACTACTGCTATTATCTATGCTAGCTTCATCATTATGAGACATACAAGTTTTCCATTGAATTAGGAATGCTACTTCTACCTTTAAGTAAGATCCTAAAAAAGTCAAAATGGCCTTAAAAAGTCGACCATAACATGGTCATGTTTCTCCTATCTGTTCTTCTGCATGAGTCCTGAGCTGTGACATCTTAGTTTGTCTCAGTGTTTTTACCTCTATTCCTTTTGACATCTCACACAAATGTAGTGAAGGAGGATTGTAGAAAAAAATCTCTTCTGCCAGAGGCTCCTGTTCAAGGTCTGGGGCAAAGAACTATGGATAGGTTGAATATTACAAAATGTAGACCACTGATCAAAGCTGTAACAGAAACATCATTAGGAGCTAGCAGCACTTATGTGGTCTGTCTAGGGCATCAGACACTCACAGAAAACCTAAACCATCCTTTTCAACTAATAACAGAGTTTAAAATTCAAGATAAACACAAATCCTGCAAATAACGTTACAGCAAAAGTTAATGAGATCAGAAGTATTTCAGTCAAGACCTATTATATTAAGCTCTACTCATTCAAGTTCATTAAGACTTGACTTAATCTGCACCCCGTATTTTACCAGAAAGAAGTGTGAGAAAAAATAAATCAATTCAGAAGTCCACACATTTATTAGCTAAAGCAATACATTCCCAATGGTACCATCAGAAACACAGCCTTTGTGCAACCAAAGGTCAGGCTGACAGTTGGTAGGAAAAGAATCGCATGGCTGGAGATTCATGGCAGGAGTGTCTTCAGGGCTGGAAAACAGAAGGCTACAGCATTTATTCCTTTATCCCCTTATTTATTGTTCAATCTTCAGACAAAAATATCCTCAGGCTTTGCCTTGCTTTTCAGGGATTTACCACAATCTTTCATGGACCACAAGAGGACTGTTAGTCTATCATTCCAGAGGATCAGAAAATGCCAAGGTTGGTCAGGTTCCTAAATTCATCCTTCCAGAGTACAAATTCTGTCTGTACTTTTTTTTTTTTTTTTCCCCACTCTAATTTTTAAATGTCTGTGATAATAAGAGATGATCAAATAACTTCTAATTATTCTTATGAGGAGTTTTTAGATGGAATTTTGCAAGGGGTTTTTTTGGTGGGGGTTGGTTTTGGGGTTTTTTAATACACTTTGCTAGGTTAAGGTGTATAGGACCTCTGATTTAGTAAAATAACTCTTCCACTTCTTATCAGATTACACTTAACATTAACAATGAAGAGATATTTTAAGGAAAAAAACCCACAAACCTGATTCCAAGCAGGAAAAAAATACTATTTAAGAAACTTTTCAAGGCAATGGTTTACTTAAAAAACCAACCAAGTCCTTGGGTAAGAACATCAATACTTGAAATTAGGATTAACCTCCAAGAATAAATGTTTCTTGAATCTATGTAAATCAAACTGACAACGTAGTGTCAAGAAGATCTTTTATTAATTATCTGGTCCTTAAAAGTTACCGAGACCATTCTGGAAGAATGTAAGTTTTCACAGAATTATTTCTTTCCTGTCATCTCTATGGAATATTTGGGTTACCATATTCTTTCAGATCACTTAGAATAAATAAAAATATATCAGTCTTGCATGTTTTCCTGTCTCTCTGTCAGACAGCCTTCTGCTGCACAGTGGAGATAGCTATAAGAGCCCCTTTGAATGACAGAGAATGAATAAACTTGCAGAAGTAAATGTCAAATAGTGCTGGAAGACACTTTTCCTTTTTCTAGGAAGTAGCACCATGTATTCATAGTTATCTGTGAGCAGTCTCTGTTTTTAATACTTATTGTGGATGCGGCCTGTGATTTTTTAGAATATTTAGTAAAAAAACCCAACTTCTGAGCTACATTGTTTGAAATTCTTAAATATTTTTCTGAAGCCTTCATCACTCTACATAGTGCCCAAAGTCCTGTAACTCTCCTTTGTTGCGTCATCTATCTTTAGGCAACTTTTACTGTTCACAGAGGTTCATGCAATTAGGAAATATATAACTTAAATGAAGAATAACTGAGAAGCCCCTAGAGAGAAAGGAAATTTTGAAGAAGAAAAAGAAATTATTTCAGAAGACTTTGTTAGTTTGCTTGTTTTGGACTGTTTCTTTCCTAAGATGACTTTTGTTGCTTCAGACAGTACACCTGCATTGACATTTAAATAAGGAACAAAAAGGAGGAGAGTTAATTGTTGTTTTCTTGACCATCACTCTCAGAATTATTGTATGTGAAATAAAATATTTTGACACTTTACATGAGCAATTTTCCTCATAAGGAAGCTGTCCTGTTATGACCCAACAGTTTTTCTATTGCTCAGTGGAAAGGCAAACCATGTAATGAAAAAGCCCTAACAGCAGAAAAACAATGAAAATAAAAACAACAACAAAAACTTATATAAGCTGTATTGAAAATAAATTTTTAGCACCACATTCCTACTCTCCTTCTCAATCTCTTCTTTAATATTTCTTTGTGACAGGAACAGCAAAAATTTGAAGGAAGGAATAAGGCAAACAGTCGCACCTGTTACAACTATCAATGTCTTTTTAATCATGTACATTACTTACTGTCTATATCAAAATTAAAGTATTGCCGTTGTCAGTATTAATGTTCTGTGGTTTCCTTCCTTTTGTGAAGGCTTAATCCCCATACAGTAGAGTCTATTTCCTTCTCATTTCTTCTGGTTTGCCCCAGTTGATCTTCTAGATTTCTGAAAAGTGATTGTAAATCTACTGAAATTGTGAAGTAATTCATAGCTTTGTGCTCCAAAAATATGGAAAAAACAAAACAGAAAGGCTTCTTTAGGTAACATGGAGAAAACAAAGCCTGTATACATGAGGGAGAGGAGAGGAGAGGAGAGGAGAGGAGAGGAGAGGAGAGGAGAAAAAAAAGTCTTATCTTCATCTTTTTTGAGATGAAAATTTTTTGAATGAAAATTTGACTTTTAAGAAGAGCATCCATAAATTAAGCCTTATTTTTCCAAATGAATGTGGGTTACAGCAGTATTTGCAGACATAAATACCATTTTTCAAGCTGTGAGCCTATTTACAAAAGGCTATTTAAGTGAAGAGAAGTTATTCTGTTAAGAGTTATTTGTTGAAGGGGTAAACAGCATCACCTATTACTTCTTAGAATGTACTGCATCTTGACTATATACTGGCTTAGTTTAGATACATATGTATGGCTTCATGCCACTTGAAATGGTGTCAGACCTTTTGTTTTGCTGAGGATCATTTCATGGTTTTAACAGAATAATATTTAGTGATTTCATCTTAGATATATTGTTGACCTACAAGACAAAGCATACAATACTCAGCTATTGAAAATAAGTTTCTTTGTATTTTTAAAGATGTCACAATTTTCCTTATCTCTGTAACTAAAAAATTGCATTGATCTCATGCATTCCATGTGCTAGCTGTGGATTTGCTTCTGTCATGACACTACAAGAATCTTAGGCACGAGGTAACGTTGCCAGTCTCCAGCAGTGTTGCATCTGTGATAACTAGTTGTAATATCTGACTACTAGAGAAACAGCAGTAGTTTCATGACATTTTCATAGCTGTTATTATGTTATGGGTAGGCAGTTATCCTCAGCAAGATCTGTCATAAGCAAGCCTTGATTAATACAATGGCTATACATGGAAAATAAGAAAGAGAAAAGAGTTTCGCAGTAACATGAGAAGATTTCCAGATCAAGACTTTTTACTTGTCATATGACATTTTAGAAACTGGTGATTTCAACGTTTCTCAGCATACTGTTAAATTCTACAATAATTTCAAGATAGTTTGAAAAACTGTCTTTCATTGGATTCAATGTTGAAAGTTTCATGTTAGTTTCTTTTCTTCCTCTCTGATTTGCACTTTAATTCGTTAACTGCTTCCACAGCCACTTAACAAATTTAACATTAATATCTACACTAAATCTGAAAGAATACCTTAAGTAGTACCCCTGTGTATCAGACTCTACTGATGTATTTGACAGGAGTTTGTGCATGGTATAATGTAGAGTGAATTTTAATGCTCTGAAAAAATACTGCACTGCTATAATCAGAAATTGTGGGACCACAAGTGGTAATCATAATTATGGTGGGTGTCTGTAAGTCACCATTAATTACTTTGCTGCTTACCTACGTAATTTAACCTTGATGTGACAAGGCCACCATTCTCCAAGTATAGACAGCACAGGAGGAAGTGACAATTTTTATTACATTTTATGATTAAGACATTTGTCAAATGGGAATTCAGCTGCAACCTTCCCAGTCATTTTGCTTAGGTGATCCATTAGCCAACAGAAGGCTGCTGCAATACCGTTGTACTACTTGTAAACATAATATATTCTACACAGGGATTGCAACTAACATTGTACAGTTTAGTGAAGGTGGTACTAACCATGGCTTGACAAGGACATCATTACTATTCAGCCACAGGCTGTAAATACATGCCGTTCAGCCACACAGATTGCACACAGTAGGTTTGGCATAAGAAACCTCAGAGCTATTTCAAGCCCTTCAGCGTCAGACAGGAGAAGGGCCAAAGCTGACCAGACTTTTCAACACAATCTCACACGAATTCCAAAGCTCTCTTAGCAATGAACAGCTCTTTGACATACCTCTGATTTATTCCGTAGGAGGCTTCTCTTTTCCTCCCACTTCTCAAACTTTCCAATAACCAAGGTTGAACAGGGAGGATAAGGCAGAAGGTGAGTCTGTAAGGCTGCATTTGGGTATGGTTTCATCAAATATATCAGGGCTTTCCTAAAGTAGAGGGGCTTGTGTGCTCCACACTGTTTGCTTTTTCTCACCTCCTCTCCCCTTAGAATAGACAGCCCTGCTCTGTAATACATTTAAAAAAAAAAAAAAAAAAAAAAGTAAAATGAAGATACAATTTCCAGAATCTATTTCTACCTTCCATTATACCACCTGGCACAAGACCGTGTCTCTAGTGCCCAAAACTGCAAGCCTTAGCAAATCTAGGCGGTCTTCATGAAAATAGTTGCAATACAGCAGACAACTTTAATCAAAGGACATACTCTTCAAGATCATTTATATAGAAATAAGTCTTACTAAAAAGTTAGTATGACAGTTTCTGAACAATCTAATCTCTAAACCAGAACCATTGACTATAAGATTTAGTTTCACGGGGAAAAAAAAACCATAAAAAGAATAAAAATGACAAAAGACTGAAGACAAAACCACTACCACTAAAGAAACTCCTACTTCTTTTCCAAATGGGATGATAAACTTAAATATCATGGTTTTCTGGGGTGTTTTGAGAAACTGAACCTTGCTTCCCCTAAATGTCAATCCCTCTATTTAATTAGTTAATTTTTTGAATGGTAGATAAACAACAGGGTATATAAGTTCTATCCTACTGAGCCATCCATATAAAAATGAGTATATTCTATGTACTTATGCTATCCTTAACTATTAGACAAGGGCAGTTAAACTACAATATTAACAGATTGTGGAAGGAAAGTTAACACAAATACTTCATTATTTCAAAGATATTGTTTCAGTTTATTTTCCAACAAGACTAATAAATTCTAATAACCTCTCTGAAATCCTAGTGGAGTCTAAATAGTTGTAGTATATACTCTAAGATAGTTAGGAAGAGCAGTATTACACAGTGTGGACAAGCTTGACATGCTCCTTAATCTGTGGCATAACTAATAGACTTGAACTCTGTTCTTTTTATGGAGAAGCTACAGAAATTGCTATGGCAATAGGCTTCTATATCACAGCATGGCAGCTTCAGTTTCTTTCCTTCTCAGGAGTACACCTGAAACGTTATTCCATTTCTGTCCTTCCCATGTTTTTGTGTGTTGTAGCTGACATGTCTATATTAATACATTCTACATAAAATTTTTTAAGAAAATCCACATTATGTACCACATAATGCAAAATCTCTGTTTTTATGCAATTATGGCAAATATGGAAGAAACTGGGGATAGAAGAGGTCTAAAATGATTGTTATGCTGAAAAACATTGATCTGTATGACATGATAGATACTCTTTTAGAAAGAGTTAGGAAACATGGGTATTGAAAACCTTTACATTTTTCTAATTTGTACGTAACAGCTTTCCATAGTCTGCAAACTGCGCACTGTAAAACATTAAAACATAATAACTAATGTTTGCTAAACAGAAAGAAGTTACCATGACACAATTGGTTATTTAACGAGATTTCTATAAGGTCAAGAAGAAAGAGCTATGACATCATCACTCAGAGGCATTAAGCAGTTCAGTGTCAGCTCTGTTGGTACTTAAGAAAAGGAGCACAGGGTGAAAAATTACATGAGAAATTACATTCTTTTATTTTACATCTAGTGCAGAATTTCAAAGTTTAAGGGCTTTCTAAACATGATTGACTGCTACCTGAATTCAGAATCTTTATTACAGTCCTGATTTGTGTACACTTGACAGTTGTCATCCAAGCTCATAATTCACATTCTTCTCTCTAATTGCCTATAATGTCAGGGAAAATAAGTCTGTTGTTTTCACCTCTCAAATTCTCTAACTACTTTCTTAGAGTTCACTAATAAACTGGGGCTGGCTATACCCAAAGATGTTCTCTCTGCTCTCCTCCCCCTTTCATCACTGAAGTGTTTTCAAACACTGTAAATTATTTATGGCTTATCTATTGCTTCCTTGGGCTTTCATGGTTTTGTGCTCCAGTGATTTTCCTGTTGCCTCAGTCTTACTTCAGTAGCTCTTGCCATATTCTTCCAGCGAGACCCCAAAATTCATTTACATTTTTCTCTCCATCCCACTCATGCAGAGCTTTATGTGCTGCCATGCCTTAGGTGCCTCCAGTGTAAACCTCACCCTTGATATATCTAGTTTGTTTCCCTGCTAAATTTGCAGTTGTTTCTGGCTTCTCTTAGATATTTTAACAGTAGGCTTTAATAAAACATTCTATTTGCTATACCATTAGTTCTCTGTTTTTCCAGTTAATTAAACTGTGAAACAGACATTTTTGCAAATGATGCTTATGTGCAAGTTAGTCATAGATATTGATGTTCTTCCTTAATGTGTTCAGCATCCATAATTTTCTATTTATTCCTACTGATAATATTTTGGGATCTTACCTAGATTTTTCAGCACAGATTACTTCATTCAGGCTGTTTGTTGAATACTTGTGCCACTGGCCATGAACCACTGTATGTATATACTTCATGAGCCTTTGCTATCTTCAAAGTATCCTGGAAACACTGTGCTGTACTTGTTTGCATTTGTTCCTTTAGTCACTTCCTGAATTCACTACCTCTTTTGCTGGGCATACACATATATAACATTTGCGTATATACATATATATATGTATATAGCATACCTTTGTAAGCAGAATGAGTTTTCTCTCTTTCATATTCATCCACAAAGTGCTTTCTGTTTTTCATTTACCATATATTGCTGCCCTCTCATTAGGTACTACATACTTTCCTTCTTAGAAAAAACAAGATGTACATCAGCTACAATTTTAAAAATGGGCCTGAATAGATAACTAAGATTAGGTATAACATGGAACCTTTTCAGTACAATAAACTTCACTTCCTGACAGCTGCCCTGCTTATCTTTGTAGTCAGTTTGGATGCCATACCTAGTTCCAAACTGAAAATAAAATAAAATAAAATAAAATAAAATACACACCCCCCCCCCAAGCAAAGTATACACACACCCCCCCCGAGTACACAATTTAAAAACATGAATATCAACTCCCATCGTACTATATGTATGAGGAGAATATTTTTCCTGTCACTATGGTTCTATCCTTCCCACCATTGAAACAAGTTGGATTATTGCCATTGATTCATCTGAAATAGGCTCTAAGTCACTTTAAGGCAATGGCTGAGATGAAAGAGCTGTGCAGTCTGACAGATGAATTCTCCTTAAAGAACAAACAGCAGTTCACATTTGAGTAATAGTTATTCTTAGAAGCCAATGTTAAGGTGATAATGTAATTAGTAGTGTTGGGAAGTGTGAAACTTCACGTGCTGCATATTGATGTTTCTTCTCAGGAAATCCTTGATGCTTACTGTTTCTGTCAGACAAGGTAATGTGCCTGTATACTTCATCTGACAGAAACAGCAACTCTGCATAAGCAGCTCTGGAAAACAAACAAACTGTGAAAAAGGGGCAGCCAAATATTTTTAACAGTGCTCATAAAGTAAATCTATTCTGTCAAGGAGCTGTAAGACTCAGTGTGAAGGCAGTCTATACTCACTTAAGGCAAATCCTAAGTATGGATATAGAGAAACAGATAATACGCTGAAAGGGTTCATACTCATTTCCAAAGACTACTGAGCTTCAAACTTCTCTGTGGAAAATACAGAAGTTATTTAATGATGCTGCTGCTAAATAAATGTGCAAAATGTAAATTACATTGTTTTCTGTGACTTGGAAAATGAGATTTTTAATGTGTTTTTCAGTTCAGTATTTATGCACTATATTGTGTTAATCTCTTTACCATGGGGAAAAAAATCAAATGTTGTCCTAACCACTTTCCACTAGGTAGACTATGTGCTATCACAGTCAGTTTGTACAGCTACAAACATCCAGCAGTCTTCAGACTGCTGGAAGAATTAGATGTGATGCAGAATCAGGTTATACCTAGCAGAAATAAAAGCCTTGTCTCAGTGCAGCAAACATCACTCTTTGACTGTATGGTCTGTATGCATAAAGCAACTGGGCAACTATTTTTCAACCAGCTTCCCACTGACTGTGAAGGCCAAGACTTAATGACTGCAAATTGCATATTACTAGAATAATGGGGAGATGCATTCCCTGATAGTGCACATAAAATTACTGAAGTCAGATCCACTGAGCCACTAAAACCTGTCTGTCTGCAATGAAATTTTAAGTTTTGGAGGAACTCCAACATTTGCTTTTTACTGTGAATCCAGTTAAGATCTTCCTTCAAGAACCCAGTACCATTCACTAGTATTCCAAGAAAGCATGGTCACAGAAAGGACAATGTTATTCTCATTTTACCCTAGAAAGACGGGGGAGGAAACAGAATTCCCAAGGAGCTGGAACAACAGGCATTGTTGCAGAGTCTTTAAAGTATTCAAACAAGGATCTGACACTTATAGAGAAGCAAAGGGACTTTTTGAAAAAGACAACTTCAGCATATAGCAACATTCAGAAAGTTATGTGAAACTAAAAATGCTAATAGATTTGTTGAGAGTTAGTAATGAAATTGTATCTAATAAAGTTAAAGATTATAACACCTCAACAGAAATATGAGGCTATTATAAAATAAATATTTAATAGAGACTACATATGCAAGCAGAATCCTTTGATTAATTTATTATTTATATTGAATTAATGACTCAGATAACTATGGAACTTTGACAGAACTCATTAGAAAACATCACACAGTAACCAGAACTGGAGAGCTAAAACCACAGAAGAGATTACAGCACAAGATAAACTAAAGAAAAGCTATACATCTCTGTCAAGCTGCAAGAAGAAAAAGAAATTAGCCCATCTCTAGAAAGCAAGCAATTTATAGCTACACTCAGGAGGCTGACCATCAGGAAATCGGACTCTAGTAACACAAGAGAAGAATGAGGAATTGGCTCCCTAGAGCAAGCATCTGTTGAAGGAGTTTGAGAGGCCTCCTTCTCCTCCAGACACCGTACAGAACCTCACCAGGAAAGGAGTGTCTACAGTTAGCTAAATCCTTCCTCTACCTATACAAATTTAGTCAGATCTTTGAAATCCACCTATGCTACAGTGGTACGCAGAGAGCAGAGCAGAATAAATGCTAATAGGCAGTTGAACACTTTATATGGAAGAATTGCTCCAAACTAGATAAGCGAAGAACAGAACTCTCTCTGGAGAAACACATTCTTGGTGGTTTGCCACCATTTTCTATAGTTGTGTTTGTTTGTTCTGGTTGCTTTTTTTCTTTCTTTTTTATTTTTTTTTTTTTTTGGTGCTGAGTACAACCTTGTCTGTTGCCTTTTCCTCTCCTAATGCAGAACATTGTACAGAACAGGTCACATTTTGTTTTTATAGATCTAGTAATAGCAGGCAGATGCAGGAATAAGTAGGCTTAATATATATGTATTTTAAACAAGATTAGTGCCATTGTTTTATTTGCTCACCCAAAGACACATGTAAAGGATCTATTTTTGTGCTTAGTCAGCATATAGAGTCATTTCTGAAATCAGTAACAGGACAAATCATATTGTTAATTCACACACTTTCTCTGGGAGTCAACCAGTAAAGAGTCCATGGTTTGTTATAATGAGTGTTTTTGCATATTTGTGGTTTATTATAAAATCACAGTCTGCTGGTAATATCTTGAATTTGAAGACATCCTTATGCTCAGGACACTTTTAAAAACTATGAACTAGTATCTCTAGATATGATAATCAAGAAGCAACATTAGCAACATTAGAGAGGATACTGTCTTATGAGTTTGTGACACAGCTAGGCAAAACTTAGGTGTGCAAAACAAACTTTTCTCAGTTACTGAATGTCTTCTGTAGTTTGATAGATTTATTTGGTTGGGTTTTTTTGTTTGTTTTTTGTTTGTTTGTTTTTTCTTTTTCTTTTCCTTGTTCTATAAAGTTCTGGTAACTGGGCTGGGATGCCTTAAGGAGAAAGGTGCCAGGCTACGTGGGCCCAAAATCAGGTTCTTTTGCAACTAACCTTATGTTTCAATGTCAGTACAGCAGAAAATACTGATACACAAAATTTAACACACAGAGTAAAGAACGCTTACAGCTCTAAACATACAACATGCTTGGGTCAGAGATTTAGAATATGTTAGCTTCATATGCATTCAGAAGGATGTTAGACATCCATATTACCAGCTAATCTTTGCTACGGAAACAGAAAAAGTGACAGCATAACCATAAAGTTTGATGAGTTCTGAAAATTTCCTTTGCTTGTGTCTTTTTCTTTTTTCACAGTCTGTTTTCTCGTGCCTTTTATACTGATGTCTAAAGCTCAAACTTTGTTTGCATTATCATGAAATCCTTATTAAATGAAATTTCTATGGTTTTATCATCAATATGAATGTAATCTACTAGGTCAAATTTTATTATAGGATTATTCTGATTTTCGTCATTTCCATATTGTCCCAGGGTACCAGAGTGAAAGCATCTAAGCAGAGGTGTCTGCCAGTGCCCTTCCTTCCCAGCCATGACTGCAATTAACAGCAGCATGGAGTGAGGGTGGGAGACATTACTTCCTGTGCCCAAGAGGATGCTCTTCACAGCACATCAACACACTGTCTTATGAACCATATGCCTCACTGCTCTGTGACAACTGGTAGTCTCAAACCCTGACAGATGCTTGCTAAGATATCTTGAGAACTGAAATTGGAGCCTCTTATTGGAAATACTGAAAATGATGCACATTTCTTATTCCTTCCCAGCTGACAAAGTCAAAAGAAGTTTTTGTGTAGCCTCTTTTCCCATGGTTCTGCTAAAAAGCCTGAATTGGCCTTAATAGAGAACTCAACAACCTAGGTATGCTGTCATAATGATCTAGCTGTGTCTGAGGCATGATTGAAGTAGTATAAGGATATGCCACTCTAGGCTATTGCAGAGTAATTCTTAATCAGGTTAAGAGCACCTTAAAGGCTGTCTCACAGCTTTAGTAGGACTTCCAAAGTCCCTGCAACTGCAGTTCCTTTGTTGTTCTCAGGCACGCTGAAACAGTACAAGACGTGAGGTAAAGTAAAGCTCCCACAACAGTCTCTGACAGCAGGAAGACAGGTATTTGAAATCACTCTTTCTGGCAACAGAGCAGCCAAGACAGAAACAATAGTCCAAAAATATTAACGTATATTAATGACAGTAATTATTTGAAAGTGGAATAAGAATTTAGGAAGGGTCACGACAGATCAGTCAAAACTGATGTTTCTATACTTAATAATGCTTGATGTATTCTTTTTCCTTGTATCTTCTGTCCAGCTGATTTTAGCATCTGCAATATTCCATTGACACAATTCTGCTGTTTAAACATCCCATTTTAGGAAAAGCAACCTTTAGCTTGTTTTGAACCAGTTGCTTGCTACTTCATTTGATACACTCTGTTTATTGGATCAGAAGACATACTGGATAATCTTACTAAACAATTGTATTACTTTATGCAGATCCTTTAAAACCACTGTGTGATAAGAAGCATGATTTCCAAGTCCTGTGGACAATGAAGTACTTGCTCTTAAGGATATAGAAGATGTTTTGCCATGGAGCAAGAAACAGTTAATTTGGTCAAAAATTAACTTCAAAATGTCAAAGCTGAAGTTAACCTGGACATTGCACCACATAATACACTACTTTTTGTAGTTTCCCATGGTAGAAATATCTACATTTTCTCTTATAAGTAACAGCTAGAGAAATCAATATTGTCCACTTTTTGAAAAGAAATAGCACAGTAGTAAACATATTTCATTTATAAGAAATAAACTTTTTGATATGAAATGACAGTCAATTCTAGCAGACAGTTTTTAGCAATAAATAATATTTAGGATACACTGACAATACTTTCAGTCTAGGTAGTAATTTTTCCTTCCTTTCAAAACCAAACCAAACCAAACCAAACCAAACCAAACCAAACCAAACCAAAGCAAACCAAAACAGACTTTAGTTCAAATATTTGGATATAAAGATTAAAGGGCAGATGTAATCCTAAAAGCAACAGATTTTGTAATTCCAAGGTATGGGTTAGGGCAATGAGTTATCTATTAGACAGCTCAACAATTTGCAGGGACAAAGTATGTAAGAAAACCAAATTCACGAGTGGGAACAAGGTGGGATCCTCAGGAGCTGATTTACTGATTGTTACTGCCTATTACCCTAAAATCTGTTCAGGAACACTCTCAGATATTGTAACCTTCTATTTCTGTTCTACCTGATTGAAACACGACCATCACTTGAATTACCTCCCAAACATATAATGCCTTAGACTAACAGTTTTCAGAGCATGATGCCTGGATACAAGAAATCTCTTGTGGGTGACAAGGGACTCTGTCTTGTCCACCAGGATTCTTATTTTGAGACAGGAGGAAATATTTTTAGCAGTGGAGAAAATGAGCAGCCTTGGGGGATACTCCTTTTGCTGGAGAAGGGAGAGTGTTTGATGATATTAAGATGAATTAAATAGGATTGCCCAGACTTCTCAGTCATCTGTTGGAAAGCAGTGTCATCTTGAAATATAGTTAATTAATAACATGTTTCTTGGTACAACAAAAAACCTCCTGGGAATTAGTGACACAAAAGGACAACAAGCAACTTTAATATAAAGCAGTTTTTGGCTGCTAGTCATATTTTCAGTTTTACTATCTAGTAAAATTTCCTTTTCTTCTGACAGCACTGTTTACTTCTCCTCCTTGTCTTTTTCCAGTCACCCTAGCTTTAATTGGAATGAAAAATTCCTGAACCTCTGAGGAAGCAGTATCTCATCTGTATTGCCTTTTTGATCTCTTTCTTGCTGCTTTAACTAAGTGTGATGTAGTGGGAGCTAAGATGTGATTAGAGAAACCAACAAACTGTTTCAGAGTCTACAAACGATTTATCCATATCGCTTTCTTTCACTCCTTGTGTGCTTTTTGTATTAAATGTTCGAAGTTAGCATGAGACTTTGTAAGTACGCTTTCACTATCACTATTACAAATACATGCAACACTTAAAGAGTATGAAAATTATTTGAAATCCTTCAATAGTAAGAGTGCTTCAAGGAGTTAGACATCCAATTTACACACTAAAATTCAACAAAAAAATGTGCAATTTACTCCTTTTACACCTTGAAAATCATAAGACTACCATCGTATTTAGGCATTGTATGATGAACCTAATTCTTTTTAGAGGAAAACTCATCATTTCACTTTTCCCAAAGAGTTCCAACTTTCAGCTAAGAACATCTTTTAAGAAGCCAGTTGTGTAAGCATGTCAAAAACCTCAACATAAATTTCCATGTTCCAGGTTTTGACTGACTCATTTGACCACTTTAGTTCTGCATACCTAAACCCTCATCAGTAAGGCCAATCTACACTTAATGGAAATTTGCTGTGCATATTAAAAATAAAGTCATATTAGCAAGTCCTTTTTAATTGAAATAGCAACATACAAGGCAGTAACAACTTAATGACAGATGGAACTCAATGAACCACAGAAGAGAAAGGTATACCTGCAAATTCAAGAATAGATGACTGTGTGTGAGGTGATGTTAGACTGAACAACAAATACTATGCGATACCCTCCTTAAATTTGCTGATAGGAAAATAAAAGCATATAAAAGAGATCTGCAGCATACTGCTATGTAATGTGATGTTGTGGTGGTTGGTGTGCAGAAAAAAAAGAAGATCCCAAAGTGCTTGAAAAAGTGAAAAAAAGATATATAAATATCTCTTTTGAAAGAGATATTTAAGTCCGGCTGGAACAAATCCACTGGACTTGTACGTAGATAGCATATTTTCATACACATAGCAGAAACCCAGCTGAATTCAGCCCCTTGGCAGGCTACTGTAGTTTAGTACCAACTGCTGATAAAATGACTAAGAGAAGTAAAAATATTAAAAAAACAACAAACAAAGCCCAAAACTGGGAAGCTCCATAGTTAAAGTTCTTGGGAAGCTGTTAAAACACAATGTACTAGATTGAGCACTGTCAAATCACTATTTAGTATTAAGTAAAACAATTTCCAGAAACAATGATCTTTGTTTTTGTGAATCCAAATAATTTCTTTTAATCTGAATATATCTCTAAGCAAGAACTCTTTCTATATTTTAGTCCTAAATACTTTTTTTATAGTTTGAGCAAACGAAAGCGGTAAAGTCTAGCAAGTGTGATAAAAACAGCAGAATCCTCTTCGCTGCCTGAAAGTAGTAGCAGATTTAAACCACTAAGCTACATTCCAAGTACTGCTCTTGGTAATGTAGAATTAACACCTGTTGGTTTTGACAGAAATTGTACATACAAAATACAAATCCACCTCCAGTTAGCTGTGCCCTTCAGGGCTGTATTTAAATGCCTTTAGGACAGAGAGCAGGGTTATCTCTCTCATCTCATGCACCAGCTGTGGTGCTGCTTCCAGCAATGAAACATTTCAACCTCCAGGAGAGAAATCCGTCAGTAAAAGAGTCCTGTTAAATGATCTTGGTAATATTGTGAACAGGCTTGTAACTGAGTGGCCCGTATGACATTGGGATTCTGGCACTGAAGAATAATTTACTATGAAATAAATTACTTTTACTCCTACCCAGGATATCAGAAAGATCTGTAGTAGTTGCCCTTGAGCAAAAGGGCAAATAAGAAAAAGGGCATTTGATCTTAATAATGCCTTGCTAATTCTCATTAATGAGTGGAATATCCTATGTGAATTATAACAGGAATAATGAAATGAAAGAAAAATGTATTGATAAAAAGCAATTAGAATAAGTCCCAAAGAGGACCAGCTCATGAGAATATGCAGGTTGGTTTAGGCTTGAGTTGTTAGAGCAATCACATACACATTTGAAATCACTACACTGTATTCCCAGATTCTAGATTTGCAGATGGCCATGGGATAGTAAATAAGATTATACTCTATTGAAATTTCCATAGCTGTAAGACTGTTTCAAATGCTTTGAGAAACTACTATCGTGTTTTTTAAAAAGACTTAATACTGGCACAATTAAAGAATTTTCAGACAGTTATTTGGAATTATTTTTGAAGGAATTAAATAGTAGGAAAATATAACAAGTCATTTTCAGCCACATTCCAAGCTACTGGGGTTATTCCCACTGTTGCAGATACACCCACATTTGCAAATGTTTACCACACTACTTTATTGTTACAGTTCACATTTCTGTAAAATTTTCTTAAACATTTTAGGAGCCTGCTAATTTTACATTTCCTAATAATCATGCATAAATATTAAACTACATAAACCACCACCCAAATACTAGAATATTAAAAACAAATGTTATCTGATAACAAGTGAGAGATGGCCAACTCCACAAGAATCAGGGATAGCTAGAACAGTAGTGCAAATAGCTCTGCCAAATTCATTTGTAAGAATCTGAAGTAGCACTCATTTTTTATCTGTGGAATTGAATTGGGCCATTCTAGTGTAGAAAATAAAAGCTTCATGGTTTTAGGCTTTGCAAATAAAGAAATCACATTTAATTTGATCTTAAAGGGAGCTGGTTTAGGAGTTCTTCAGTAGTAGAATTCAGTAGCACCTCTTAGGTATAAATTATTTGAAAAACTTTAATTGAATTAATGTATATAAACTATTTTTCTTGTGCTTATAACACAAATATTTTAGATAAGACATATTTCAAGTCACATTTAACTAGCTAGGCAAATAAAGTCTGTATGTTTATTTAGATTATGCTAATAATTAATTGTATCCATGGAGAAAAAAGAAGTTTCAGAAAAATAGTTGATGAAAGGCTGCAAATTCCAAATCTTAATAGAGTTCTGTGGTAGCTGTATTATAGAGAACAATATTAATCAGCTCAGGGTAGATTTATGTGCTATTTATTTGTAACTCAGCACACATCCATATCATCCTGGTTGATATTTTAAAAAGAGATTTCAAGATTTAATTGCATTTCAAATTTGATAATACTGCCATTTAGTTTATCACAATGTTAGGTTAAAATCCTCTTACTGCTGCTTACATTATATGTATAATTATACAAAAAATCCCAAAGAAAAACCAAAACAAAATGTGAGAAAAAAAAGTATTGTTTGTTTTACTATTTTTATTACAATTGTGAGCGGGTCTGGTCAAAACCAAAAAGGTCTGGTCAGAACTACTGTTCCAGCTACTGATACAGTGGGATGAAACAATCATAGAATCATAGAAAGGTCTGGGTTGGAAGGGACCCCAAGCATCATAGAGTTCCAACCCCCCTGCCACAGGCAGGGACACCAACCTCCAGGCCTGGACCTACACGAGGTTGCCCAGGGCCCCATCCAACCTGGCCTTGAACACCTCCAGGCATGGGGCATCCACCACCTCTCTGGGCAGCTGTTAAGATTGTTTATCTGCTTTGCAGGCCAATTTTTTACAAAGGAGAAATACTGAAAAATTGAGGGGAAGGGTCAAAAGTAAGGTGTATAGAGTAGGACTGCATGTGAGTACAAAGAGTATTGATGCTGGCAGAGGATAAGATGGGAACTGGCATGTCATGTAGACTCTATCATAAGTCCATCAATCTCTTCCTCACTCAACAAGTTCCTGCACTGAGGGCACCTACTGAAACCCTCTGGTCATTTACAGCAAAAAGAAATTCCAAGCAAATGTCCCCAGTTCTTCATCTCATTTGTATCCGTTGTGGTAGTTACAAGTCTAATGCACTCTCGACTTATTACTGATCCTTCCCCGGACCAATATAGTTTAATAATTTTACTGTCAGGTAACCTGCTTTTCAGAAGCTCACTCTAACACTTCTCAGGTTCCTCTTGAAGCTACATTGTCTGAAAAAATGGTGCTGCAGTACCAGGTTTAATGTTGAGTGCTATAAAACCCGAACTCTCTCAGCCTTTCCTCACAAGAGATGTGTTGCATCCCCCTGATCATTTTTGTGGCCCTCCTCTGGACCCACTCCAACAGGTCCATGTCTTTCTTAACAGGACTATGTCTTTCTTATGGTCTCCCTTTCTTTAGAGCATTGCTAATCTAATTCATTGTCACAGAGCACCTGTAAGCACCAAGAAGACTCGAGGAAGTTCTAACTGAAGCCTCAAGATGAGAAGATACCGTTCTTCACAAATGTGCCCACTCTTAACAGTGTCCAGACTTAGATTTTGATCAGGCTTTAGGTTGGGCTATTAGATACCATCAAATACCAATGACTGAAACTGCAGACATAGATTTCTAGTTTCTTCTAAAGTCTTATGGCAGTAAGGCCTCAGATAGTGTAATGACTTACACATTTATGTTGCACAAATTTATAACAGAAATAATAAGGTTAGTATGGATGCAAAATGAATGAAATGCATGTGTGTAAGCATCAGAAGGAAACAGAAAAAAGTTTAAAAAGATGACCTGCATTGGGAATGAAAGGGCGCCCCTCCCCAGGCATTGTTTTCACGGGCAGCACTGAGGAAGATGTTGCTTATAAGATGAAAAGGCCTGCACTCTGAAAAGGTCACAGCACAGATGACTTCCCAGCTGAAGACCACTAACCTCACACAAGGAAGATGGCAACTAGGTTGGCGCATATGGCACACATCGTTCTTTTTTTCTATTTGCTCAATAGAAGAACAGACTATGGAAACATATTTTAACCATGTACCCAGAAAAGAGGAAAAACATACAATAGGCATCAACTTAGCCAAAGATTTATGAAAGCAGAAATCAGCAAGATTCTCAGGCATAGGATCTGGTGACTCCTAAGGGTTGCAAAAGAATTGTCTGGAAACTTTTTTGCCATCTCCTTTTAATAAGAACTGATGAGGACTTGATGGCATGCTTGTCGTATTGCACATAAGTAACCCTAGCCAGGCTATGTGAGTGAGAGAGTGTGAATGCATAAAATCTCCTAGCTTAAAAACTTTGTAAATAAATACCCTGGGTTGAATTGTACTTCACTAATTTCCTTATCTTGCCATTCCAATGTTGTGCCATGTTGTCAGAGTAACTGGGTCATATATTCAAAGACGGTACTGCTCTAAATGATTGTAGTGTATTTCTTATAGTTATTCTCACAACGAAAGAAATAAAATGCTGTTGCACGACTATGTAAAAAATTACCTTGCTTAAAATAAAGGCAATTCATTTTTTTTTTTTTTTTGCTTTAGTTTCAACCATTGAATTATTTAAGCTTATTGTAAATAACCTTTGGTAATCCTGTACTTTTAAAGTTCACAAGTAAATATTTCATATTTGGTTAATTTTCTTAAGGTAAAAAGTGACCTCTTATTACTGTCTGTGGAACTTCATTTCCCAGAAATCCAATTTCTTCACTCTAGTTTTGATGCATCTGTACTCAATTCAGCATCCAGATGCACAAATGTTAACAAGAAAATAGCACAATGAATGTACATTCTCACTTATGTAATTCCCTTAAAAGACAGTAGTCACAGTTAACCTTCTCCATAGGATGACAGAAGTTTAGTGAAAATAAAAATATGTTCCTTTAGGAAGATCTCAGGGTTTGGAGACCCCATAGTTACCATAGTTCTTGAAGAAAGGCAAATTACCGGTATTTAGACATCAGCATTTCAAAAACATCTCCAGGCAAAGCAAGAGGTCAACAACTGTATTGCCTCTATCCTTCTTTAAAGGATATCTGAGAGCTTTTTTACACTACAAAGAATGAATACTTCTAACAAGTTAATATACTAAAGTTATACATATTTAAAAAGCTAACAGTCAATCAAATAAAAAAATATTAAGTATTTATCAAGTATACCACTACATAAGGTAAAGTCAGTAAACCCCACAATTTATGTGCTGCTTGCTATACAGGAGAATGATCAGCATAGGAGCCAGGCCATGATTCATTGCTCATCAGCAATGACCTTATATCCTTGTTAATTTTTTTTCTGTCACCTAGATGTACATCAGAAATAGAAACATCCCAGCTTTTACGTGTCCAAAATCTGAAAAAATCCAGAAAACTAAATGAATTTGAACATGATAAGTTTGTGTGCAAAATAATATTTGTTCACATTACCTAGGAAGTATCCACAAATGCCAAACATTAGAATTAAGCCGGGACTAGTCTGTGAACGAGTTCTGAACTAGGGACTCAGGTACTGGTGCTTAGACTATTGAGTGCTTATTCTTTCAGGCTATAAACCATGAAATGACTAGATTTATAATAGATATGTTCTATTAAATTTAGTACCCGGAAACTGTGCTTAAAAACAAATAAAACAAAACAAAACAAATGAAAAAACAAACACACACACACCCCGCCCCCAGGCTTCTACAGCTCAACACCATTCATGTTCACCAAGAACAGAACCAGAGTTCAGAAAGGCAGAACAGGAAGAGCTGCAGAACTGGTCCAAAAAAAGAAGCTCAAACTATGCAAGGACAAATGTAAGGTTCCACACTTAGTCAGGAATCATAAACTCCGGACTCATTCAGGACAAAAAAACTTGGAATTTTAATCATTGCAGGGGGCTTGGACTAGATGACCTTTAAAGGTCCTTTCCAACCCAAAGTATTCTATAATTCTATGATTCTATGATTAATGCAAGAGGATAAAAAAGTGCCTAGGTACAAAAATCCTTCCCCCACTTTGGGCCTGAAGAAATCTGACCTGGAAAGATGCTTTTAAATTTGGAAAAATCTTGAAATAGATAAAGAGGAGCAAATTGTCCCAAGCTCCATTGTGGAAAAAGTAAATAGTAACATTTCTGTATGAGTTTACAAAGAAAAATAAAACCACAAACGGATTACAGGATAGATTTTTGGTGAAGCTGGAAAACTTCAGTTACAAGACAGCTGTCTTTATCACTTAAAATAATGCAATTTATGCTTTGGGAATAATTTCTAGTGGTAAAAAAAATCCCCATTCCTACATTTTTGTTGCCTTCCTTATTTTAAAAATATTTTTTCTCAGTTATATTAGCCAATGGGTATAAGATTTAATTAAAGTCTTGCCCTGACATAACCTACAAATGCTAAATGAACATTTAAAAAAAAAAAAAATTAACTTCTCAGGGTGATAAACTTGAATGCTTGAAATGATCAGACACATTAGCAACAAAAACCTAAGTGTTTCTCTCTTTTACATTACATTTTAAATGAATTCATACTTAGCCATGGTTATGGCTCTCCCCAATACATCATGGCTCTGTTGTCTGGCAGATTCTTGCAAGCTATCAATTAAATCAGAAATTGTAGAATTTCCTAAAATATTTCTGAAGTATGTGTAGAAAGTTTTGCTTAAACACAGGAACACAGGAACACAGGAAGTTTCCTGGAACACAGGAAGTTCCGCACCAACATGCAGAAAAACTTCTTCACAGTGAGGGTGACAGAGCACTGGAATAGGCTGCCCAGGGAGGTGGTGGAGTCTCCTTCACTGGAGATATTCAAGACCCGCCTGGACGCCTATCTCAGTGATATGTCCTAGGGAGCATGCTTTGGCAGGGGGGTTGGACCCGATGATCTCTCGAGGTCCCTTCCAACCCCTACAATTCTAAAAACAAAAAAAAAACAAACAAACAAAAAAACCAAAACAAAAACAAAAACAACACATAGAACTTGAGATTCTACATTGCAAGTAGGAATTGTTAAAAATTTAAGAAACCGCGTCATGTAAACACAAAACTATGCAGAGGTCTTTGTATGTAACTTTGAAACCATTTTTTTATCTGTATAAACAGCATCATGTAGATAAATTGCCTGTTAAACAATATAAAGTGTTGTGTAAACTCTCAAACTAAATCACATCCCCATAACCACTCGGAAACAAACTATTTAAAAAATAAAAAATTGCAACTGCAAACACTGAAAATGTATATTACTGGTATAGTAAGAACATTTATCATTGATAAAATCATTATTAACACCAGCTTAAAACTTTTGTGCATATGGTTTTACCTGAAATCATCTTTTCACTAAAGACATTTTTAAAAATATAAGAGAAAATTGCATGCATAGAGCTTATAATACACACATAAATGCATTTTCCAGAGAATACAATTTATCTCAGCTGTTACTATTTATTAACAGGTTAACCAAAAGTGTGTAGAGGCAAGTAGAGGGAAGGTGTAGAGGCAGTAATGCGAAACCATCTGAATCTATTTATCATATAACAAGTGGATGAACTGAATCCTTGTGCAGTAGAACACGTTTTAAGCAGTCATAAAAACAACCCCCCCACACTCAATTTACTTCCTATTTTTTTCTGAAGAATGTAATGAAGTCTCAAATTTCTGCTTCAGAAGTGCTAGGATACAACAACCAGGATTTTTTCCATTCTTAAAAATCAAGAATCAGGGAAGGGCTATGCCTAATTCAAGAGTAACTTTTATTTTCTGAAACTTTGGAGCGAGATTACACATGTGCATGACTCCATCATCTCAGTGGAGGTTCACCATCTTATGAACTGTGTTACCATCAAAATCCTAAGAGCAGAAAAGCAATATATCTTATATATAGCCAAGACTTATTGTTAGTACAACTGGCAGTCTAATAGAAGAATTGTTATTAGTTCAGATCTAAGTATTACTAACCATCAAGCTAAAGGACATTTTGAGTTGGTTCTATCTTCATAGTTTTTCTTTGCTATCACTGGATATAACTTTTGGCCTCTGTGCAGAGAGAATTTAGTGCTCACAGGAACAAGAAAAAGAACATCACAAGAGAAGGCAAGATGCAATGGAAAAATACTTAGCAAAGAGAAAGTTAGGCAAAGCTTATTCCTCCTCACAGAGTTTTCTCTTCTTGTATCGCTGTTCTGAACTTGGACTTCTGTACAAGTCCTTTGTTCAGATAGTGCACCCATTGACCTAACATCTGAGGCAGACATGTTAGAAGGTTAATTTACCTATATTCCACATGTTAGAGTTCTGTTCAGGCTGAGGACAATATACTTTTTTTTAGGATGCTACATATAGCTTAATTTTTCAAGAATTTTGGAGGATTTCAGGAAGTCTGTAAGAAACTAACACTTATCTGGGCTTCTTTCACTGTGGGAAACTCAGGGAAGTTTTGTTATTTGCCTATATAGAATTTCTTGAGCCAGAAGATCATCGTCGTTATGTAATGAAAGCAGTACAAATACTCAGATCATAGCCAAAGAGTCATAAAAATATGTAATATACATATATGTAATAAAACGTTAATTTTAATAGATTAAATGAAATGAAGCTTTGCTAGAAATGACTGCTTTTCATTGCCAAAGCTATAAACAAAACTAATAA
The DNA here is from genome assembly GCA_000699545.1 of Podiceps cristatus. Lineage (NCBI taxonomy): Eukaryota > Metazoa > Chordata > Aves > Podicipediformes > Podicipedidae > Podiceps > Podiceps cristatus. Next base: position 8,312 of record JMFS01101807.1, on the reverse strand, counting down.
TTTATTATGATATCTTTGGATATTATTAAAGTTACCTTTTAGGTAATTTTGTCTTTTAATGGACACAGGACTTTTCCATTTACTTCTCCTCTCCTACAGTCAGCTGTAACAAGTGATTCTTTTCTTTTAGAAAGAAAATTCTATTTATTTTTCAGATGAAAGGAAACAGAAGAAAAACAACAAATATGATGTTTCTAATGAAATGTCGTTTCACAGCATACTTCAGTATATCAGCCTTTGAATTGTCTTGGAAGGAAGAAGCTGCAGAGGGTTCAAGACCACAATGCTCAAAAGTTGGAGAACATCATGTATAGCCCTACAATTTTATAAGTGTGCAACTATAAAGGATCATTGGATAATTCATGTTGGAAGAGACCTTACTTTCTAGCATAGTAAACCCAGAGGTATTAATATAATTAATATTAAAAACATAAACTAGTTGAACTGCTGGACTCCAGCTGGAGGCCAGTCACTAGTAATGTACTCCACGGGCCGATACAGAGTCCAGTAGCTTTTAACATCTTTGTTAATGACCTAGAGGGTGGGGAAGAGTGCATACTCGGCAAGTTTGCAGGTTATACAAAACTGAGAGGAGTGACTGATACACCAGAAGGTTGCACTGTCATTAGAGGGACCTTGGCAGGTTGGAGAATTAAGTAGGGAGGAACCTCATGAAGTTCAATGCAAGGAAATGCCATGTCTTGCACGTGGGCAGGAATAAGTCCCAGAACCAGCATAAGTAATAAGATGTAACAAACAGGTCGCTAAATTTAAGGATGACTTTAAGGGATAAATTGAACTTTCAAATGGACAAATCCATTTGTGTGCAACACAGATGAAAGTAAGGCTTTGAGACTGAAAAAAAGCGACACTAATTTTACATTGAAATAGCATCATCAAAACCAAAATTATTTAGAAGACTACTAATTTTAAATATTAAATTTTGGAACACTTTGGAATAAACTGTTTCATTATTCTAAATTTGATACACATTTTCTCTAAAAAGTTTCAAAAAGAAAATTTTGCAAAAGAGGTTTTTCAAAATATTCTTTTCCAAGTTTCATGTATGTTCATATCATGTTATCATACCATGGAGCAGGCAGCAGAGGAGCTGGTTTTGGTAATTAGTCATGCAATACGTCTTTTAAAACTCACCAGTAGTGTCCCTATTTATTACATGTCATCATTAAGCTCTTTTTACACCCTACTGCAGCATCTCAGACAAAATAGTTGGACTCAAGTTCTTTGCCTAGAATACCTTTCACAGAATGTAAGCTAGAGGTTTGATACAGTTTCAGTGGTGCTTTTGGGGCTACCAGCTTGCAAGCGGACCTCCTGTTTGGAGGTCAGGTAAGACAAAGATAAAATAGCCACCAGTCAAGGTATTCTTAATAAATGTAGAGATCCTGATGGGAGACTATGGTATATTGAGGAATTAGTGCTCCACTAACAGTTGGCCTGAGTAGGTGCAGTCCTGGGCTGTGCTGTACTGCACATATTACCTGTCGTCAAGGACTGTGCTCTGCTACACATATCCTTTGGTATAGGATAAACTCAGCTAGATAATCATAAAGGAAGACCCTATAGCTGGTTCTGAACTGGCGTCAGTGATGATGCCACTGGCATGTCCTTGTCTTTACCCTAAAATGAAGGAACATATTTTAATAAAAGCATCTTCTTGAAGAAAATCCTAAAAATCTCTAAAGACCGCAATAACAGAAAACCTCACTGGGAACAGGAATTTTGCACAGCATGCCATTCCTTGTCCAGAGAAGTCTGTGGGATGTTGTATCATCCCAGGTTTCCAGCATCAGAGATGTAATATTTTATAACTTACTGTCACCTCTTCTGGAATATTAATGTACGGCTTTCTTGTTGGGATCCAAAAAGAACCAGCACCTCCTTGTACAAAGCAATAAATACAACTGTTAAGCCTATGCTAAAAATCCATATGAAGCTCTCTTCTTCCTTTATTCTGTACCCAGCACTGTTGCCCCTTCAGGGCCCAATCCCAGGATGCTACATTAGTAGTATCTTTCATTAGTAATGAACTTTGCTTCATCATTGCAAGATGATAACTTCGGTCATGACCTGATGCTGAAAAGACAAAATTTCTACTGTTGTATGACCTTGCTATGACAGTAAAGCTCAGAAGTGCGTCTGACAGTATTATACAAGATTAGGTCCCAGTGTGCATGTTTTAAGAGCATCAAATTCCTCACAGCATCTTGCTATTTCTTTATGTACATATCTTGAATCTTTTTGGATTCACACAAAACCATATAAATATATATGAGTAATAATTTCATGACCTGAATGCTTAGTTCTCTATTTTATTGACACCCAGGGTTCCTCTAGACATGCATTTAGTTTCTGACATTCCATGGAGTTTTCTACTGTGAACGTGATACTAGATATTTTTTTTAATAATTTCTGAATATCTAGTTAAATCATTCTTAGCAGAGTGTAGCACTTCCAAAGAGAAAAAAAACAAATAAACCCCCCACACATAATCTTTTTTTTTTTTTTTTTTTTTTTCCACAGATTGTTAGGGAGTAAACAGTTCAATGGATTTACAGCTAGTTTAATCCTAAACGTACCTATAATCCTTTAAGAGTAACACAGATTGAATGAGTTATACAAACAGGGAATTAAAGAATGGGAAAAAATAAAATGGTGTTGTGGTTTAACCCCAGCCAGTTACTCACTCCTCCCCAGTGGGCTAGGGAGAAGAATTAGAAAGAAAAGGAAAACTCATATGTTGAGATAAAAATAATTCATCAAGACAGCAAAGAAAAATATAATCATTATTGTATTCTATATTAGCAATGATAATAAAAAATAAAAATCAAATCAAATCAAATCATAATAGAATATATAAAATGAATGATGCACAATTTCTCACCACCCAACAACCAAACCAGCCAGTTCCAAGCTGCAATCGCAGGACAGCAAGTTCCAGAGACATCGAGTGAGGAAACAAACAGCTGAATAAGAGAATGAAATCCCAAATGAACAAAACAAAACAAAATAAAACAAATCAAAAAGGGGGAAAAAAGAGTCTGGCTCACCAGCCAACCCCCACTTATACTGGGCATCTATGATAGGGTTTGGGTCAGCTATACTGGCTGTGCCCCCCCCAAGTGTTTGCACCTGCACATCAGCAAAACCCAGGAAGATGTCCTTGATTGGTTAGCAGTAACTAGTAGCATTAGTGTATTATCAACATTCTTCAAGTACCAAATCCTATACAAAATCCAAACCACAGTAGCTACTGGAAAGAAAATTAGCTCCATCCTGGCTGAAGCTGAGACAAAAGGTCAAGAAACACACACACACACACACACACACACACACCCCCAAACATTTACCCATTTGTTTTTGAAAGAGATAACTTCAAGTATGGAGCATTGCTTATAGATAAATATCTTCCAATCAGACTACAAAAGTTCCACTAGAGAACATTTTTACTTTGTGGGTTGTTTTTTTTGTTGTTGTTGGGATTTTTTTGTTTTGGTTGGTTGGTTGGCTGGCTTTTTGAGGCTTATTATGGCCTAGAAAGATCCCCTTTACCTATTCATCCTGGTTCAAAGATTGTGGCAGGAGAGAGCTAGAAACAAATGAGCAGCAGGAGAGATCACAAGGGCAGAATTCCAGCTCTGATTTTATTCTCACAGATATTCTGAGATCCCTGTAGGTCATATTTAATGTTTATTACTCAGTTGCTTGCCCTCTAGACTGTTAATCTAGAGATCTTCATCTGATTTTTGGACTGTGCAGTTTTATGTCACTACACAATCCCGATTTTGAGATGCCACTGAAAAGATTAGATAGAATGAGAAAATTTCTCTACCTTTCTGTTCTTTTTTTCTTTATTAGCTCCTGTTTCATATACATTAAATACACTGTCATTGCCAATTTCTTTTGGCTTAGTAGTTAGGCTATGCTATTATTAAGAGAATCAACAGTAATTATAGAACGTTTTAGCAAATGGAAAGCAGGATAAGAAGGTTTAGGTTCATAATGTTATTACCGCAAATGATAGTAGAAGAAATTAATGGTTTATGGATTCAGACAATCCAATAAAGCTCACAAGACTAACACTTAATTATGACATTGTAAAGCAAATGTTTTATCTTCTTTCAATGTCTGCCTTGAAAATGTTTTAAAATAACAAATACAATATTGGTATGGAACCTATGAGATATCTGTAGAGCGAACAGAGTGATTGTGACATATGGGGCTTCAGATCACACCAGCAAAATGCATTTTGTAATTTCTTTCTCAAGTATCACCTGCAAAAAAATAGAAGTTTGTTAAACATGTAAGTACATAAAAAAAAGACCCTGAACCTTAAGGTCTAAAAACTTTGAGGAACCTTGAAAAAACCCAACCTTCCCTCATGGCTTTCTGTCACAATTATATGCAATTATATAAAAAATTCTTCTGTTTCTTTTACTTGGCTATGGTGAAACTCAAATCATATTCTAAGGGACCACAGCATACACCCATGATTCTCTGATGTACTATGATTTTACCACTACTTGAATAACTTTACATAATGGTGGAATTTAGGCTGAAGTATCTGAAAAAACAGAACCACACCACTCAGTAATAAAATCCAAGTTTTATTTACTATGTGGGACAGGTTTAGAGGGTGAATAGCAATTTAACACGTACACACACATGCACACACACACACTGTAAAAGCATATGCACACCATTTAAGGTCTCCAGTCCAGCTGTGACCAGCACCGTGGACATGGTGGAGGAGGACACTCCCTGAAGTTGGCTGAGGTGCTTAAGTCCTAGCAGGTGACCTGGCCTCTATACATGACGGTTCCACCTTGGACTTAGCCTTCTGCATGGTGTCAGATGCTTGTGGATGTACCCTCTCCTGAGAGGCTAGTTTGTTCACTATTTGCTACTTTCTGATGGTCTCACAAGCTAGCGGTGGCCTTGCTGGTTAAATCACCCCAGGCTAATCTCTTTGAATGTCACTATCTCTGGAGCCAGTTAGCACAGTTTCCTGGGTCACTTGTGTTAAAGGGATGTACAACTGTGATGCTCTGTTTCTTTCCCACTCATATCTAAAACAGGAGAGCAGGGCATATGTGCTCCAGAGTTATGTGGCACATCTCCCCTTAACAATGATCTGTGTTTTCCTTGTTTTCCCAGCACATATGAACATCACCTAATGACATAGAGCTGGGTAGTGTGGTCAAGGTCTCATTTTTTCTGAGATATACTTTCGGCAAGGCTTCGCTCTGTGACATTTTAAATACTAAATCAGTCTCTCACATTCATACACACACGATTTTTTCATGATTGAAGAGAATAGATATATTTTTACAATAGCTTCATCTGTGTTCAAATATTTTTTTTACTTAATTTATGAAATTTTAAGGTCTATATACCATGTACTATGGGTAATTGTTTAGATGATTAAATATTTAATTATCAAGATCTTCAATAGTTTAATGGAATGCCATTAAAATATATATACAGTCACAGTTTGAATAATTATTTTTTGAGATAATTACTTATTTTGAAATAGTCATTTATCTTTATTCTGAATTAGACCAATGTAGCATTCATTTTATCTAGCATGGCATTAAAATTTATTAAAGTATCCAGCTGCTATCATCTCCGTTTTGCTTTGAGGTTTGTTGTTTGTTTATTTGTTTGCTTGTTTTTTCCCCTTCCTTTTTTTTCCTTGCAGTAAATCAATCTTATTCGGGGCCCACACTTTCCCCTCATGAAAAGGACTGCTAAGAACTCCCACTTGTAATATATATGATTTATTATATTGTACGCTATTCCTGTGATGAAAACAGATTGACATTAGTTCCCCTGCTTTATATTTAAAGAGCAGAAAGTTTTAAAATGCTCCTGTATGCTTTTATCAGTATAAGTTACAGAATACAGAGGTTCCCTGAAGTTTGTTCTATTAGGCTGTGAATATTTTCTCTATTATATTTTCGGTTGTTCTGTACTTTTAAACACCAAAGCTTTCCAGTTTTTTGTTTGGTTGGGTTTTTTTTCCTCTCTTTCTGTTTTCAGATTCTTAATTTAAAAAGGTCAAGCCTCAGTGAAGTATTGATATTACTAGAAGAGATACTTTTCTGTCCTGCAATATATTATTGGAAAACAAGTGTCTGAACAATTTTATACAAACAAAAAAATACAACAGTCAGCAATGGGGTCCTGATAGCTGTAGCACAGTAAACTAAATGCTTGAGTACTTAAATAGCTATGATGGATATACTAAATCTCATTGCCTTAATATGGGAAGCTCAGAATTCACCAGGGATGGAAAATTATCTTATATTCAATAGTATATATGGATAAGTAAAGAGTAATCACTTCCAAAAAGGTTTGGTTGGAAGTTCCCAAGTTTACTAGTTAAGAACCAAGAAGAATTAATCCCTCTCCTTTAATTGTAAATTTCAAATTCTTGAAAATTACACTAAGCTGTAATTTCATGATTGTTTGCAGTTGAGACATTCATTATGATTGAGTGAACTTTGTTCCTCCATCTACCATGTCACTGAATATCAATACAAATATTTAACCATGGACAAATCATCTACTTCTCAATACTACTGCAATATTTCAGAGGAAAATTGTAGACCACATACCAGCTGCTAATTGTTTCCATTACCTGTTATTACAACACAGAATTTGTTCATTTTCAGTGGTATCTAAAACTGTTCCAGTTTATATGTGTTTTATAATATGGTATTTGGGACTCGCATACATCCTTCATGGTACAAAATTTAATAGTTTTAACTAAGTACTTATCCTTTTTCTCACTGAGAATTCTATTACTTCCTTTTTAATTGTGAAATGTATTGTCTTTGCATATTCTGCAGATGCATTTTTGTTTTAAATACTGTGCTGTTGCCATGACAACCACAATATTAATGTCCAGCCTGTGCATCAAGATGGCTGACTACTGACTACCTTTCGTTTTGTAAGACACTGTCTCTGGGAGGTTATAGAAGACTAACCTAGCTTACTGAAACTTAACAAACACAGAAGTCTTACAATGTACTGCACTGTACACCACATCGCACCAGGGCACAGTACTCAGATGCTGTGTCCTTCCTTGCCGTTAAAAGGAATATGGGGTGAAAATGCTGAGAACCACCATGAGCTACCACATTTTGGAGTGAAAGGCAAAGTTCCTGTGTGTAAAACAGCTGTGTGGCACCAAAGAGAAGGATTGGTCAGAATTTCAGGGAGTTGCTACCCCTCCTGACACAGCCCTAGCCTGTCTTAATGCTTTTTATTTTGCAGGAGCTGATCCTACTGCTTCAGCCTTCACTTACATTGTAATCCAAGATTGAGGCTGTTCATTGCTCGCTGTGTAAGTTTACTCACATTATAATATACTGATGGGTGTGATTTCTCCCACATCCACTAGAAAGAGAACCTTTAGACATGTTTTTTTGCTTGATGGACCCTTGCCATTGTTTAACTCAAGTCAGCAACTAAGCACCACGCAGCTGCTCACTCACTTCCCTCGGTGGGACAGGGGAGAGAATCGGAACGGTAAAAGTGAGAAAACTCATGGGTTGAGATAAAGACCGTTTAATGGTTAAAGCTCAAGCTATGCGCACAAGGAAAGCAAAACAAGGAATTGATTCACTACTTCCCATGCGTAGGCAGGTGTTCAGCCATCTCCAGGAAAGCAGGGGTCCATCGTGTGTAACGGTTACTGGGAGGACAAATGCCATCATTTGGAATGTCCCTTCCTTCCTTCTTCTTCCCCAGGTCTATATTCTGAGCATAATGTCACATGTTATGGAGTATCCCTTTGGTCAGTCGGGGTCAGCTGTCCCAGCTGTGTCCCCTCCCACTTCTTGTGCCCCCCCAGCCTCCTCACTGGTGGGGTGGGGTGAGAGGCAGAAAAGGCTTTGCAAGCCCTGCTCAGCAGTAACTAAAACATCCCTGTGCTATCATCACTGTTTTCATCAAAGAATCAAAATATAGCCCCATACTAGCTACTGTAAAGAAAATTTACCCTATCCCAGCCAAAACCAGCATAACCCTGTCTATAATTGCAGGATTTCTTGTGTCTGTGCAGTGTCACCTACAGGTTGTACTAACCAGCCACACTGGCTAGAGGAAAGATGGAAGATACTGTACATCACTAAGACCTATTACTTTATATTTTTCAAAGAAAAAAAACTAAAGTGTTTTGTTGTTTTCTTTTTTTCTGCAGGAGCGACAAACAGAAATTTGCTCCACTATACATGTCTATTAGCTTGCTTTCTCCATACAGTGAAAAATTATGGTCCATTTAA
>JMFS01101806.1:0-12935 GCA_000699545.1 Podiceps cristatus | reverse complement strand
CCCCCAGGAAAACAGATAGCAAACTCAGTCTCAATTAATTCCGTTCTGTTAGATATTGCCCATTTTTGGTATTTCATTCCAGGTCACGCTGATGCAAAATTCAGACATGCCAACTGTCCTGCATGAGAGCTGTCAAACAGATTAGCACTCCTGCACTGATGGAGACATTACTTCGTCAGGACTGGGAACCAGTGTGTTGAAAATGAAGCCCCCACTGATGTGCCTATGGGAAGAAAGCAACTGGCAATATATGGGGTTTGATCCTATTGAGTCTTGGAATCTAGGACTGTGCTGACCAGGTCACATTCTCAATCTTTAAAAGGAAAAGGACTAAGATCTGTTGGTGGCATAACTCTCCTGAGCTCTCTTCCAAGACCATCATAGACCCCTCTCCTCTATTAAAAAACCAGACCTACACATCCTTTCCTTTTCTTCTAATACTTATGACATCTTTCTGATTTTTCAGTTGAAATTGATTTTGATCCTTTCTTTTTCCAACTTCTCCTTCCCCTCTGAATTTAGACTCTTCATTATAGCAGCCGTAAGTTACGTATTGTCGTTTCACCTGCTGTTTTTGAGATGTCTCTGTGCTCACAGGCTGACACACTGCCAATGGTTTCACTTATCTGAGCAGACATTGTCCCACCTTTTATATATGTCATAGGATGCTCTCCAAAAATTCCTGTATTATGTCCTGTTTGATCCAGAACAATTTGTACTTTGTAGCTCTACCATAAAGGCTAAGACCTTCTTAAAGTTCTTTAAGCCTTTCTTCAGAATATTATTTTTCCAGGACTGTTATCCAATATGTAAGATGAGGAAGTAGTCACAGTTCTAGGTTAGAACTAGATCATCTTTAAAGTCCCTTCCAACCCAAACCATTCTATGATGCAATGGGGTATACTTTCTAGGACTCTCAGCTTCTTTTCTCATGCTGGGTTATATTTCAATAATTCACAAATTCAGACTGCTGAGGAACTGTGACCCTTGTTTATTCCACCCTGAATGTGACAAAAAAATGAAAACCCAGAGAATACGCTTACAATAGGCCAGTTATTTCTGACTGTTTATCAAACAGTGTGCAGATACTGTTACACGACACAAAAATCAAGGCCCATTGATTTGAGAGACCCACTAGCTGCAGAACTTGTCTCAGCACAACACTAATCTATCCTGCAGAATTCAGAGAGCAAAATAAACCCTTTTTCCTAATAGTACAGGTATTCCAGTCCAAAAATCGTTTTTTAAACCATTAGCATTAATGTTCTGGAGCACAGAAGTAGAAGATCTAAACAGAAATGGAAACTATAACTAATAAACAATCAAATTAGGTTACCAACTGTATCTTTTTGCAAGTGTTACTTGCCTTAAACATTGCTTTGAGAAAACATTCCCCAGAAAATATCAAGAATGTCATATTACCACAGGAGGTATGCAACATTCTTGGATTAATAACGCTTTAAAGCACAGCTACTTGCATCTAGTGGTTTTTCTGTTCAGACCATTGTTTCCATTTTGCTTAATGTAGGTATGCTGTTACTAAAAGTTGTAAATAGCCTTTTAAGATGTTAGTACCGCTGCTGTTATGAAGCTTAAAGGGCTCTAGCATCAGATGAAATTTCCCAGGATAATCTCCTAGGCTATGTGAATTGCTTTACATGGATTGCATTTTAAATCTCATTTGATACCAAATGTTTTATAGAGGAAAAAAGTAGTGGTTTCTGGCTTAATCACAAACCACAAGTTAAGTGTGCATAATAAGATTTGTCCACTTATCCAATGTGAATAGCTGGAAAGAATCGTTCAGTTCTGCCCTGGCAGCTTCAGAAGTGGTATAGAAATGGAAAGGAAAAAGTTACAGAAAATGATCCACACACTCAAAGCTCACCAGTTACTGTGAAAGTAACATCTATTAGTTTTTACTCAGCACCAGGGCATTTTGACAGACTACTGCTATCCTGTTTAAGGAGTCCTAATTTCCACTTGTGCACATGTGTAGGTCTTGCTCTGGTTAAAGAGCTTCTTGCTTTAAACACAAGAAAAACTCACCACTAAGAGTACAGCATATACAGACTGACATTTTCAGAAATTGTTCTGTTTTACCTGGAGATTTGTCTCTGAAAGTCTGTGAATCAGGTTCAAGAAGATATTATGCTCAAAGCTCAGTCATGTTACTCCCCCCACTAGGCTCTCCAGTTTGCTCTTCACAGTCAGATGCGAGGGTAGGAAGCAACAGAAGCACGATACAGTTTGCGTGGCAAATAAGAACCAGATATCCTACAGCAGCAGCAAGGGGAATGCAAAGTACGTAAATGAAGGTATAGCGCACATGCAAAATGAGGACAGGTCCCTGGACTTTTCCTTAGAGGAGGAATGTTTCTAGGCACCATACTACCCTGGTCCTACCAGGCCACATTTGGATCAACAAGAAAAACAAATGTTCTGGTTTTAGCAATAAAGGATGCTCACCCTTCCTGCAGGAAGCTTGCTCTGGCTTCCTAAAGCAGTTTTAGTATGACTGATCAGAAACAAATTTAGTACAGATTTAAGTGCTAACTGACCCCTCTTTAACCACAATCTAAACTGAATATTATTTCAAAATGAAACTGAACATAATCTTGGCAAAACTTCTATTAAAGATTAACAAGACAACCATTAAAATGTTAGATGTAACTAAGGATACTGAATCCTTATGTGGATCTAATCATCTTTTCAGACAGCCTACAGAATGAGAAGGCATCGATTCCCTCACTGCCATAAGAAGTTATGCAGATACTCTGATCAGATCCTGCTTTGACTAATACCTGAAAAACACTGAGGCAGTTTGACAAAATGCCTCTGCCAGAAGTATTCATCGTTTACACAACTAACATAGCTCATTTTTCTGTTCACAAATTATTCACAAGCAACCAATGGTGTTAACAAATTTGGTACCTGGAGTGATTCCACTAATGCTCAATGCAGACAAAAATTTGTAGAACCAATCCACTGTAACTCATGTCAAACAACTGCTATTCATGCCATTTGTAACCCATTTTCAGACTGATCACCTGAGCTGTGTTATCATTTCTGTTTCCTGTCTGGCTGTAGTTCTCTAAACAGAAAGAGAACAGGAATGACACACTACAACACTTTCATTCCTTCCCCAAGCATTCTCACAAGCACCTATTCTCACAGTTTTTAAACACTTCCAGTTGCTGTGAGCATTCTTCCACACTTAGAAATTACATATTTCTATTCATAGGCCCTGAATGGAAAAAAAAAAAAAAAAAAAAACACCAAACCCAAAACCATGAACAAAACCAAATTGAACTTCCTGGTATTATGCCAATGAATAGCTGACAATATTTGATTGAAGAAATCACCCAGAGCTATATGCTGTGTAGATTGCCTTGTCTCAGCTTGTTCCTGAAACTAAAAAGTTTAAAGAAAAGTCTTAAACTCTACTGCAGATGAAACTATGAGGAGCCTTTGAAGGAAAAAGCCAGATAGACAGCTTGACCAAATTCACATTGAGCAGAAAGTCCACCACATGGAAGAGTTAAAATACCTCTGAAACTGCATGAAGACCCATACATGGCCATATAACAAGGACCTGCATCACTCCAAAGCCTTGAACACAGAAAACCAATGCTCCCTGCCCTCCCATCACCTTTTTGGTTCCATCACGAACCCGCGCAGGTACCCAGTGGCGCAGCGGACTCTGGGAGAGGGTTTACTCCTGTCACAGTATCAGGTGTTCTGCACAACTCCCTCCCAGGCCAAAACAGCCTCAGTAAAAAAGGCTGCATTTCCCATCTGTGTATTTATACTGTTACATAATACTGTTAGCTGACCTCATTCTTCTCTCCATTCAAGTATCAAAAGTCAAAACCAGTCCAAATGTAATGCACCGCAGTTTGCTGAGCAGTCCCAAGAGGCCATCTCACTGGATAAAGTGAATAACACATTCTGGAGACATGGATTCAACAGCCGGTTTTAGTTCAGTGAAGCACAGTACTAGATAACGGTTTCCAAATGTATTCACATTTTGCTATCATATTTTTCATAAGCACAGCCCAGCATGATCACATACCCCTTCTCTCAAAACTCTCCCACTAAGACAGTTCTTTCGTGAAGAAATGTCTCTATGGGTCAGGCTATCCTAAAAAAAAAAAAATAATTACTAAATAAAGTTCTATTGCTGGCACTTTTCATAGTGATGTCAACACAAAAAGAAGGAAATGAACACATAAGAGGAGAAAGTAACATGTTCCTGATATAATAATTTTAGTTCCCCCAAGTCAGGAATAGGAGAAAGAATGCACAAACTCTATTTATAGAGTTGACCTAAAATCAGGACAGTGGACTTTGCTCCTTTGAAATTTAGAAAGGTACCTGAGAATTAAATTTCCTAATGTGGACAAATCCAGTTTAATTTGAATGCTTCAGACTCAATCAAAATTGAGCCACTAGAGCTGTATTTGTTTATACCAACTAAAATTTATCCTTAATTTACAGATGAAGGGTGCCTGAGCATAGCTGATATCACCAGCCAGTATCAATGAGCCCTGGAAGAGCACACAAGTATAGGACAGTTATTTCCATTCAAAAGAAATCACAGAATTGTAAACAATGTTACTGATATACCCCTATGGGACCTTCACACTGAAGAGGAAATAAAACCAGAAACAAACCACGTGGTTTAGAACTAGACATGTTTACACGTCACTAAATATCACTAAAATCTACCCTTCTATATGGTTTCATCATATACAGTCTGAATTCTTTGAAATACAGTTCTGACCCTGGCCAGTTAGTATGAAATTATGTTACAAAAATGAATCGGAAGTGAACACCTGTGCTTTACCTCATATCTCAATTCTTACTCTTGACATAGTACTTGTGACCTTTCCATTATGTTGTGATTGTGCATATCTAGGCACAACAGAAAGGATGAATAATTAGAAAAAAAATAATACTCTGCAGTAAAATTAGTGTCCACTTGCACCAGGAAAGAGTACGAGATAATGGCAGTTATAATGGATTCCCTGTTTAGAAAATGCAGTGGTGCGTATAACGTACCACTAGCAGCTTAGAGTAAAACATCATAGTCTGTATCAAGATACAGGCAATGTACTAATGACTATGACTAAATCTTGACTGCCAAATGATCCCTTCTCCTTGTAACAGTGTGGCATAATGAGTAATCAGAAGAGCAGAGCAGTAATTATGTACATTCACTTACACTAAAAGCATTTCTGATAGACTGAAGTCTACTGAAGCAGAAACAAATATGCAATATAATTATTTTCCTTACATTTACACTGGACATGCAATTCCCATGTTTGGGTTTTTTTTTTTTTTTTAAGTTAAATCAGGAAACAAAAGACTTTAAAGCTTTTATTTTCCATTAACTTAAGGTGTTCCTTCCTGGTTTTAATTAACATTTACTTTGCTTGAGAGAAGCCAGGTATTACATAATACCTATCTGGTGTATTTTTAGGGCAAGCCATCAAAGTGTGGAGGACGATGCAGGATTTCATATGTTCAAGATCTGACATGAATGAGCAACCAAGTATCAGTACATGACTCCTACCTAGCAGTAGCCAAAGGCTTTTGATTAAGCTAAGGATGTGTGAGAAATCTTCACATCATTTTGCTGTCTTTTCTGATAATTTGTAGGAGGAGGGAAAGAAAAAAAAAAAATAAAAAAAGGTGGAACAGGAATTTGGACATTTATTCCAAATGCTCCAGCAAAGTTATGGGCAAAAAAAGATTCCTGAATCATAGAAAAAATATTTAGACTCTAGACTGATGGATCTTTCCGGATCAGTAAGTACTTCTAATGCTATTGATGTGGTGGTCTATTTATGACCATAAATTCAGTTTTAAAGTTTGTTAAATCATTGCAAAAAGATAATGCTTTGATGTGAAGTAAAATGCCATTTTACTTATGCAGATAAATCTAAGACATGCTCAGAAATAATGCAAGGGTAGGTGGTTTGTGTTCTTCGTATTCCCTATCTGAATGTTGGTTTTATATATGTACACATACAAATATATTTTTTTTACCAATATGACAAATTTCAAAAGCTCAGCCAAGCACTCCAATCTGCATTTGCCATCAGCAACCTATTGATCTTGATTAAAAAATGTATACCATATTCTTATAGAAAACTTAAAGATACAATAGTCATGGGTACTATAGATTCTAAATTCCAAGTCTCAAAGGCTATAGCAGAATTCGAAACGGTGTGTAAAGTGAACGCAGGCATAAGGTCCTCTACGGACTTAACTACCTCTGGTTTCCTTTCTTTGCAGTGTGCTTCTCTGTCACGTGGTTAATACAAGTTAAGTGCTGTATTGGTTTGGGAAGACCCTCTGGTGTTATTCCAAAACCCAATTTGTGCTGCACAGTTTTTTCAAATATCGTGACTGTATCACTTGGTTCTCAGTTTCCATACAGCATTCTCACTCCTTCAAGAATTGTCACTGTTCTTTCTACTATTTAACTGCCTTGCTACTCATCTTGCATCTTACCTCACAGAAGCTGCTGCTTCCCTGAGCATTACAACATTTGGGAAGGTATGACTTTTCACTTGGAATACAGAGCATAATTTTTTGTATTTCAGCATGTACTTTTCTTCACACAATTTCTGATCTTCCACTTCTTGATGGAAGTGGTCATAAAAATAAAATCCCAGTCTCCTAATTTTCATCATGAGTGCACAGACTGTGCACAGAAACAAATGAGTGGTGTACATTTCAGTGTCTACTATATTAATGAGACCTCATATGTCCGTGTATATATAAAAATCCTTTAATTCCACACGTTCTTCTTTTTCTTCCCTTCTGTCCTACAGAATTGCATCAATATATTTGTTTTGCAGAAATGATAAAAACATCTTTTGCAACAAGAAACAGCTGCATGTCGACAAACTCTGATATCTCACCTGTGGTTCATTTTATATGGTTCCAGATTTTATTTCTTTACACTTGAAAATCTCATGTCTTTTATGGAGGTTAAAAATGATGGTGGAAAGGTGAAAGATGAGAATTTGATCTCTAGATTCCCAGGGAAGGGCAGCTGTAAGAGGTTTATCCATCAAATAGTAAAACTTAAAGTTGCTGTCAAGTTCCAATAGGGAAACTCATACTGGCAAGTAAAGGATGCTTCTTTCTGTGCATATTCTTCAAAATAATAAAGCTTTGGCAATTTAATCAAAATTTTGCTCCTCTAACAAGTCTAGAAAAGAAAAAAGTTTTGTTTGGGATTTTTTGGGATTTGTTTTTAAATAGGGTTTTAAATTTTCTAGCATTGAGCTCAATTGCTGCCATGCTGTACAATTAAACAGTTGTACAGATTGAAGAATAGGGACACAGATGAATTAAGCTTTTCTGAAGCCAAAATACAAGTTAGTTGTTTTGGGTTTTTTTAAAGAATTCAGATTGCCTTACTCTGAATTCATCCACTACACTTCTGCATTTTACTGTGGGACATTGTGTGAAAAAAAAATAAATTGAGGTATTCAAGCACATTTCTGCATGTTTCTGTGGAACATAAAATGCTAATTAAGGTATAACTAAAGCACTAGTATGCTGATCCGATGAAATGAACCATCCATAGAATTAATTAGGACCACTTTACTGATCTTTCCTCCATCAGATAAAGATTATCTGACCCAATTTTTGCCTGCCAATTAAAATAATTTCCTACATTCACATTTCACTGCTATTAAAGTGAAGAGGATTCATAGTATTTTCCTTTAATATTATTAAGCCATTTTTAATCTTTTCAGAGGAACACAATCATTCGCAAACATTAGAAAGGGAAAAGGAAATTGAGAGATAATGACAAGGAGAGGCAAAGGGAAAAAAGTACCATGATCAGTGTGGCACAGAGCTAAAGCAGATTTGATACTAATGAATAATGCTGTATCTATAATCTATTTAACTTCCATCCTGGCAAGATGCCTGATTAATTTGTTTTGATCTCTATTTCCATACTTCCCAAGTTGTTTACTATTTTTTCTGTGCTGCAAAATTAATAATCTGCATTGCAAGAGAGATGTTTTTGGAAGAAAAAGAGTTCTTACACTATTGCAAACAGTGAAGAACCCAGGAGTGCTTCCCAACTTCGGGGTCTTCGCTACCTGTCAACGGATAGTTATCTGCTGCCCAGCACGTCCAGTTTCCATTGGAACACTTGGGACTACTCTGTCTCTGCTTGCGTGCCGGTGCTTCAGAAGGCCTCCAGACGAGATGGTCAGGGGGGCAGGCCAAATGGTGCTCCATGAACTGTATCTGACCACAGCACAAGCACAGCTTTACTTCACCAAGCCTCTGAAAGTCAGGGTCCTTCCAAGGCTCTTCAGCCTGAGGGAAGAGGGTCTTGAATCAGCCTCTGCCTGGTTTTTATTCCATGAACAGGGCCAATACGGCACAAAAGGAAGAATTTGCATCTGTTGCTCTCTACTGCTTTAGACAGAATTTTTCCAATAAAGCTCTTCCAAAAAAGCTGAGGCAAATCAGTCAAGGAAAAAAAAAAAAAAAGAAAGAACACAACCCACCTCACAAAAAAAGCCAACAGATCAATCCAGCAAGCTATGCCATTCAGTATGCCCCTTCTAATTCTGCAGGAGACCACTTAATAGTACTCCTACAAACTCTTCCTGATATCCTTCAGCCATCATCATTCCTTCTTTTGATTCAGTATATCTTGCATTAATTACATTAATTAAAAAGTGTTTTGAAAACTGATGCTGAGCTTGATCAATCAGCATTTTCCACTCTATATCTTAACCACATCTAGACTCAACATGGGAATTTTCTGGTAGTGCATTGTTTTTATAATTTAAATGAGCCCCCGATTGCAATTATAATGCACATAAACAAGTAGATGGTAGAATGTCATGGACAGAAATTGCAAAAATATTCTCTTATATGTGAATGATAGAGGACTGATTCTCTGTTATTTTCTCTTTATTCCTCTCAAGATAACAGTGTACTTAAGTGATAATCAGCAACAGCAGGAGAAATCTGTTTTGTGACCATACTCTTCAAAAATGTACAGAAGTGAGGGGTAACAGTAGTAAAAAAAATAAATTTCCCAAAAGATAAAACAAGAAAAAGCCTCCTTCCCTTTTTTTATAATCAGTTTGGTTTTTCCAGAACATTTGCTAACACTTCTACACTCTTTAAAAAATACTTCTCCCTCTTATTGTCTTAATTTATAGATTTATCATGCATGCATCACTTCAGTCAATCTGTACCAACAATTCAGTTCACCGTACTGGCACAATTTCTCCTGTCTTTCAACATTTTCTTCCATGCTCAACCCTGAAGAGGGACTGCGAATTCCCTCACCGTACTGGCACAATTTCTCCTGTCTTTCGACATTTTCTTTCGACATTTTCTTCCACGCTCAACCCTGAAGAGGGACTGTGAATTCCCAGAAGAACCTCTCCCCCCCCCCCCCCAGTGACAGGTAAAGCCCTTCCATGACATAGGAAGGGATCCCATTACAAATACCAAATCCAGCTGTCCAAGTGATAGACCCACCAGAGACAGCTGGGACTAAATTACTTGCCCTATCAGCAGAAACAAGAGTCCCCCAGCTCAGTGCAGAAGTCTGTTAAGCAAAATTGTCTTACTGCTACCAGATATAGACCCATTCTAAAAAGGTAAAAAAGATAAATGCAGTTGTCTTCACTTAGCAAAGTTCTCACAGCATCACTAGGACTCATCGTTATTCGGTAGTTTGTTCTGCTTGCACGCACAGAGATCAGACTGCCTCTCCAGACTCCCCTGGCCCCTGCCCACCTGTCTGGTTAGTACTTAAGGGCTGAAAAAAGCTAGGGGCAAACTAGCATGTCCCCTGAATGCTTTGAAACACCTGAACTCAACATTGTTTTCCACACAAGGATGGTGTTCGGGCTCAGTGTAGGTGTCTGCTTTATTAATAGTTACATAGGTTTCCTATAGAGCCTGTTATGGAAGGTTATTGCTCATAAAAGACGGCATGAGCTCCAAGCCGTGTAACCATTGCTGGTAGCTAAGCCAGCTAAGGGAGGATGTGTCCTTCAGGTCTTTCTAGAACTAGAGGTCTCGAGTTATTGCCTCCCTCCCTCTCTTTTTTGGTTTGTTTTTTTGTTTTTTGGTTTGTTTGGGTTTTTTTTTTTTTTTTTTTTTTTTGAGGACAAGGAGGAGGAGAGAGTAGGGAAGGGAAGATGTGGTGCACCTTTCCAAACATGTTTCTCTGCAGTACTGCCAAAACGTGACAGACAACCAAGGCACTGTACTGGCCTTGAAACAGCAGGCAATGAAAACCACAACTCAAAATAGCACAGACCTGAGCATTTAAGGGATGCTGGGAGCATGATGGTATTTCTGCAGGGAGATAAAGACATAGGCTCCTGTAGAGCACCATCAATCTGCACGCCTGATGGGAAGCATGAATTAGAGGATGTGAATCACATTCCTACTGACACACGCCCAATGAGCAATCAAAACATTTAATAGAAAACGTGAGCCTGATAGTCTAAAGATCATCTTGTGTGCATGCTGTAAGTAACAATCTATACACTTAGGAGATGCACACTTCCTACTCCCACATACTTCACACAATCCTCATTGCTATCGCAGTCTTTAAATGTCGCCTATACTAAATAACCACAGTTAATGTCCCTGAGAGATAACAGGAAGCTTAGAAGCACAAAAGATTTTGTTGCTGGAATTTTGCCATTGGTGCTGTATGAGAACTGCACAATATATTACTTATGAATGCCAACATTTCTTTATCTGTTTTTGTATATTCATTTCTGTACTTAGTGCAATAGCTCCAAGGAACAGATGATTAATTCTAGGTTAGAGGGAAGGACTGTTTACAAGATACAAGCCAACTACGCAGCAATAAAACCACCCCCTAAAGGCAAGTGTTTATTGAAAATGGTATTTAATAATGCATTTTCCTACCTGTTATCTCATCAGTTCCAAACAGGTGGTAAAAGGTATATATCTCTTTTCCCTTCTGACCAATGCTGCTTCTTCGCTAACATGGTCACTGTCCTCATCAATGCTTTCAGTGAAGCAGAAGCAAACACCTCTCCTCTCCTGTTCTTGCTTTCCGTAACACTCACATACCACTCACAGTTAACTGACTCATTACTGCAAACTTTTGCTGACAGTTAGAATACAGCAAGATTTGCAATAATGTTTGGTGGCTGCTTCTTCGCTAACATGGTCACTGTCCTCATCAATGCTTTCAGTGAAGCAGAAGCAAACACCTCTCCTCTCCTGTTCTTGCTTTCCGTAACACTCACATACCACTCACAGTTAACTGACTCATTACTGCAAACTTTTGCTGACAGAATACAGCAAGATTTGCAATAGTGTTTGGTGTTACTTATCTGAACCACAAGAGCTAAAGCACTGAGTACTAAGCAGATGATCACGGGAAGAGAAAGCAGCCTTGGTGCTTCAAGGTTGAAGTTCAATACTTCCCATTGGGACTCTGAAAAACATTTTCTCTTGGGCCTGGTTCTTTCCTGGTTGCCCAGTACAGACGGTTTTGCATCTCTCTCAGAAGTACCTAGTACCAGATGCTCTCTTGCTTGCCAAGTCACCAGACTACGTGTTCAACATGTTGTCCAAAATAGCATTTTCCATAACATTCACCATTTAGTTTTAAAAGACACACAAAAGATAGGAATTTAGCATTAAAACCATGACGTTCTCAGAGTGTCCCATCGTTGTTACAACTTGGCAGTTCTGGGAACAATTTGACAGAGGACAGAGATTCACCAAGGAATCCATCTGTTATGGCAGCTCACGTATGACCACGGTAATAGGAGTACAGCAGTTCTCCGGCCAGCAAGGAGACTGTTGGGGATTTGTTTACCACTAGCCTGGAAGGCAGGTGAAGCAAAGCAGAGAGGTGGCTGATTCGTTGTCGCATTACTTGGCTCCAAGTGATCTATAGTCATGCCCAAACCTTCGTTTACCAAAAACAAGAGATATGACCTAGGAAAGTAGTGTAATTCAGAGCTGCTCATTTTTTGTGCGGCCTGTACTAATAGAGTAGATTTCAGAAGTAGGTTTAATTAGAACAGTAAAGTCAATTTAGGAGAAGCTGTAAACTGGTTAAGCACTGCAGTCAAATAAATAACATTCTACATATTTTCTGAAAACATTATAAGGGGTTAAAAGAAATCAGAGAAACATTCTTAAAGCCTGAAATTTGGCGGTGAATAGTTAAAACTTATTAGCTAGATGGCTGCTGCCTTTAAGACACCAGATATCTATAAATGGAGAAGGCCAATGCCTTTTGAGAAAAGCAAAGTATAGCACAGGATTGAAATCAACATCTCAAACTTTCCTTTTCCACACTTTTTTCCCTCCCCAGAAGCCAATATATACCACCCATTTTATTTACTATTGGACACAGAAGATCAGTTCTGCATGTGATTCACCCATTTGGTATAAAGATAAAAGCCTAGATATAATGAAATATAAATCTATCTAGCTCTACAGAGTATAATTTTGCTAAATTCTATTAAATCTACAAGTTTTGGGTTTTGGGGTTTTGTGTTGTTTTTTTTTTTTTTTAAAAAAAAAAAAAAAAGCAAGCTAAACAGATAATCTTATGCATTTTTTAAGAAAGGAAGGACTAGAACAAAATCTCCTCTTCTGGCACCACTTAACACAGCTAATCGAGGCCCTTTCTGGTATTTTCAGCCTGTTAGAAATCAGCATCAACTCCAGCTTCTTTAGTCCTCCAAACTAGTAGTACAGTAAAACAAATATCGGCATATAGTTGAATAAAGAAATATCATTTTTGTTTCAAAAGAGATAAAACTGCATTGCTTATTCTCCTGTTCAGCAACTGGAATGGAGTATTAGTCTCCTGCCAAAACATGTTTCCATCGGGCAGGGGTAACCCTGGCGTGGCGCGG
>JMFS01101803.1:0-15156 GCA_000699545.1 Podiceps cristatus | reverse complement strand
TAATATTAAATTTAAATGTTGCATTGTAAATTAAGTTGGATGCTTCTTGTCACCCCAGAACATGTTGATGAACCTCCTGCTTATCTGTTTGCTTTTAAATGATCGAATATTACTTTCTTGTCTTCCAAACTCTAGACAACAAAAATCCAGTTCTTTCAAACTGTCTTCACTCAGCTTCTTTTCTGAACCTAATCATTCTGATTACTTTCTCATGGAATTTCAACAGACTTTGAATACAGAAATAAACTAGAGAGAATAACTTGCAAACTAGTAAAATAAATTATCTAAAAAAAAAAGAAGAAATCTACAGACTTGTGAGAATGGCCCTAAAATGTAAATTTCAATGAACTCAATGGCTTGACAAGTTAACATCCATTTCTAAGTGGCAGAAGAGACTTAGTAGCTCCTAAAAGAGACCATACTGTAGGCACAGATACAGTTGTCCTGGCACTTTGTAAATACAGAAAGAGGTAAGGATAAAAGAAACCAATATGGCTACATTTGGAGAACTTTACTAAATCAGAACTTGATAAAAGAATAATTCAGAAGTGAAATCTGGACACACTGGTAGAAATGACAGAAACTTTAAATGTAAAGTCACCAAGGTAAAGGCGTGAAATGAGATGCAACTATCAAACTGCATAATTGAAAATATAATGGTTCTATAAATACATTAAGAAGATGATGGTTAAAATTATAAATTCATTATTGCATGGACACTCTACATGTTCTTAACACTCTACATCTTAACCTAAGAAAGGTAATTGTGATAGATAGTAAAATAATTACATTTGCAAGGAATTACAAGGAAAGAACGGTATAGAGCGCGTGCATATGTCAACAGAGACACAGGAAAGGAATTTCCTGGCAGGAAATCCATTAGAAATTTACTGGATAAGTTAGGAGAAATTTTCCTTAGAAGTATTTAAGAAACAAATAGAAGTAATATCAAATGATTAAGAAATTGGTGAGGATGGAAGAGGTCCCAGGAGAATAAAGAGCAAAGATATTACCTATCTATGAAAAGAGTAAAAGAAAGGACTCATAAAACTGTAAAACAACGAGTCTAACTGATTTCTAGAAAGATAGTACAAGAAATTCTTAAATGAACAATTGTTAGAACCATCTAGATAGTGATAAAGTGATACAAAATGATCTGGTATGAATTTATGAGGAACAGATTGCGTCAAACTAGATTTCCACCTTTGACGGGGTAACTGGTAGAGTGGATAAGGGGAAGACATAGATATGACCTATATTAAGTTTATTAAGATTTTTTAATAGATATTCTCAAATGACATTTTGGTAAGAAAACTAAAAAATATGTATCAGATAAAATTACAGATATATTCTTCAAAAATTAGAAAACAAACTTACAATATCACTTAGAAGGATTATTTGTTCCTCAATTTCCAAAGTTATAGCAATATAAAAAAATTTCCTACTACATACTCACTTTATTGATACTCATTGTGCCTTAGTTAACTCAGCATAGGTCTGAGCATGTCATAAAATGGACTTGCTGAAAAATGCAAAATGGACACCTTCAGTGATACCTCTTCTTCTTCTTCTTCTTCTTCTTCTTCTTCTTCTTCTTCTTCTTCTTCTTCTTCTTTCTTCTTCTTCTTCTTTCCCTAACTTGTAATACCAAAAATCATCTTTTCTTTGAGGTAAACATTCAAAACCCCTACTCATCTCTACAAAGTGAAATTAACTTTTTTGAGACTTCAATACTTTACAGTTAAAATAAAATATCTATAGTTTTTAAAAGCAAAATAAATTACCCATTTCCTATTCAATGACAATATATAAAACATTGATTCAGGAAACTGCTCAATTTTTTTCTTCTTTCCCATTTAAAGGATCATCCATTTTTATCAAGAGTATATTGATGTTTTTCCTATACCATGCCAGCTGTATTACTGACTGTTCTCAGAGATGTAGAACCCATGTTGATTCATTTTGTGGACTTTTCTGCTATTTTCCACAGTTATCTCTATTATGACAGGAATACCTGTCAGAATTGTTTTGTTCTTTTATTTATCTTAGATCTAGTTCCTGTCCCTCGGTGTTTTTCAGTTTTTTTCCATTGTGCCTTTTTTATTTTTCCTGACAGTTGTCAAGGCGCTCAGCTCCCCAGCTCCAACAAGTTCCAGGTGTCTAAAAAGTCTGATAGGGTCAAAACAGATATCTGCTCTGACTCTAGCCTTGACCCACCACCTGTTTTGCCTCTCTGGGAACCTGGAAACATCAACTTCTCATTGAATTTTTTGTTTCATTTTAGAAAAGAAATGGGGCAGGAGTGGTGTCGAGATCTTTTACCTCTGAATTTCCTTCATAGCAGTAAATTCAGCTTCCATAGGAAAATAAAAGGTATGATACGAAATTGGAGCACATAGCTGCTGAGGCTGGGTCAATCTCTAAGAGAAATATATTCATTATTTTTTAATACTAAAAATAAGAAAATTAAGAGATAAGGCACAGAAAAAGGAAAAATGCCATATAAATGATGAGCTAAAAAGCCAGAATTTGTGTTATTTGTTTATAAAAAAGCAACTGGTACCATCTGAGGCGCCTTTGTGACCTGAAACATCCCAAAGGTCACTGATATGACAGAGTACATACAAGAGAAAAAAACAGGCACTACAGAGCTCCTTAAACAGATTTAGATGCCGAGAGTGAGGTGGTAAGATGAGGGCCATAGCTCCCACAGAAACCAAACCCAGAACCCATACTGCTGAACATTTGTAGACATCATAGGCCACCACTGTACTGTCTCTGATATCTACATGTTCACCCTGAAGTTCAAAAGACCAGTTATTTGAGCCAGTTCAACTTGCAATACATTTAAGGGAGAAGATCACATCTGAATATTCTCTCCTTTCTTCCACTCTCTTTCCTCTCAACTGTAAATAAGGAAGGAAACAACACATACAATGGGTTAAAAATGAAGGAGTTTGGGGCTGAGTGTGAGCACTAGCCTGGTTTACCATGAAGGTAAATGCAAAAGAGGTGTTTGAGGGGAAAAAATATTCTTCTTTATTTTTTTTTCTTTAACCTTCACATTGGAAAATGAATGAAGAAAAACTATCCATCTGATTACCCATTTGGACTGGATAAGTAAAATTGGGACAGATTAGAGTCACCTCCTCAACTCTTTACCCAGCCTTCAAAACCTGTTAACAGAAAACTTACTTTGTTGTTGCTGTATATATTTTTGACAGAACGGGAATAAAAAAAAAATAAAAAATAAAAAATCTTTTTCAGCTCTGCTGCCTCCTGGTTGCAATAAATGATTTAAATTGGCTTCCTGCTATGGGAAACCTAAACGGAAGCTAATGCAGCTTATACATTTGTGCTTCTTTAACCTGAATGGGTGTGTATAATTTATCTTGTTTTTACCAGCAGGCAAAAGCTGTTTATAAAATGACATTTTCAAGTCTGATTAGAAAATAAGGTTTTTAGAAGTAAGAAAAAACAGTTAAGAGTAAACTGCAGGTAATATTAATGTGGTCATTTAAAAAGTACATTTCTTGACAGAATGTTGCTGTTCCTGCTCACAGCAGGCTGGCAGACTAGATACAGAGAGAATAATAAAGTTTTTTGTCTATCTTTATGTCCAGTATATAAGACAGCTAGACTGAATAGAAAGAGAAAATGATGTGCCACTAATCCTCAAGAGAAATGCCAGTACAGATATAAGCTGTCAGGAAATTGTCCCCTTTACAATAGAGAACTTAGGCTTACTCTTCCAATAATCTACCTGTACTCTATGTAGTACTTGTCCAGGAACTATGGCTATTCTATCGCATTTCATCATTCCTAAAACAGTAAACGCTCTTTTTGCTCTCTTGCTCTCCCTTTTGCCATATATATTTATACTTTAATTTGTTTTACTACAAACCTAAAAGTCTCCTGTTGTTTAAGATCACAGTTACTGAGCAGGATAAGTAGCATGCTGAGTAACAAGAGACTCAAAAAGAAGTAACACACAAGCATAACCTCTAGGCATTTCCTCTCTGTTTACAACGATGCATGCTGGAAGAAACCTATCCTTTGTTTCAAGTCCTGAACAATGTTGAAATTTGTGTCTTTGGATCTCTAGTTGAGAATCTATCAATTACTGAGCAATATCTCTGTCTGTCTGTCCATCTATAAACATTTTTTATATGTATACAGACACACAAGCATACATAATTTGTGTTTCTATATATTATATGTATGTATTTATATACACAGACATTCAAATATTTGACTTGCAAAAAATGGTATCTGATATGTTATATCTTCTTTTCCTGGGATGTGTTCATTTCCAGATTGGTACTTTCTAACTATGCAGGAAAATAGGCATGATTTTCTAGGACACTCACTGGAAATATTTTTGTTTTCTTACATTCATTTACTTTGAGCTTGTTCAAAGCTCAGATGTTTACAGATGTATGTCTTGTTCTAGGAAGGCATAATACCAGTGCTGGTCTTCATTGAAATTTCATCTGATAATGAACTATAGCTCTTTCCTGCTTGCCATGGTACTGAATGTAACTGTGTAACAAAGTAATTATTTATTATTATCTCAAATTAACATGTATTTATGATATGCATATATTTTATTACAGCTGGTCTTTTGTCTTATTTAACTGCAGTGCAGATACATAGCTAGTAGACTGGAATTCATTTTTCCCAATATCATGATACATTGGTTTGGGTTCTGGGACCTTCTCATGGGGAATTTATCTGAATTTAGTTCTATAATCTAATACTGCATTACAATATATGAATGAAATATTTATTTCCCCTCCATGAACTTAACTCATATTTATGAAATAAAAAATTTGCCAGTTGTCCATAAAATTTCCCAGTGCTTTAAGTCCTGTAACAGAAAACCACAGTGTTTATTTTCAGTAATGGCAAATAGGAGGCAATGAAATTAAAAGTGCTAAGGTCTAAGTTTAGCTTAATGAGTTTAGACCTTTCATAAGATGGATGGTTGCACTTTTCACTGGGTAAAAAATTGTTTGGCTGGCCAAGCACAGAGGGTTTTAGTAAATGGAGTTAAATCTAGTTGGCAGCCAGTCACAAGCAGTGTCCCTCAGGGCTCAATTTTGGTGCCGGTCTTGTTCAATGACCTGCATGAGGGGATTGAGTACACACACAGTAAGTTTGCAGATGACACAAAATTGGGCAGGAGTGTCGATCTGCTTGACGGTAGGAAGGCTTCTCCAAGGGGTCTGGACAGGCTGGATCGATGGGTCGAGGACAATTGTACGACGCTTAACAAGGCCAAGTGCCGGGTCCTGCACTTGGGTCACAACAACCCCAAGCAATGCTACAGGTTTAGGGAAGAGTGACTGGCAAGCTGCCCAGCAGGTGTGCTGGTTGACAGATGGCTAAACATGAGCCGGCAGTGTGCTCAGGTGGCCAAGAAGTCTAACAGCATCCTGGCTTGTATCAGGAATACTGTATCCAGCAGGAGTAGGGAAGTGATTGTCCCCCTGTACTTAGCACTGGTGAGGCCGCACCTCGAGTGCTGTGTTCAGCTTTGGGCCCCTCACTACAAGAAGGACATTGAGGTGCTAGAACGTGTCCAAAGACAGTCAACGAAGCTGGTGAAGGGTCGGTAGAACAAGCGGCTGAGGGAACTGGGGTTGTTCAGTCTGGAGAAGAGGAGGCTTATTGTTCTCTACAACTACAGTGGTCTCTTCTCCCAAGCAACTAGTAATAGGACCAGAGGAAATGGCCTCAAGTTGCGACAGGGGAGGTTTAGATTAGATATTAGGGAAGATTACTTTACTGAAATTGTGGTCAAACACTGGTACAGGCTGCCCAGGGAAGTGGTGGAGGCACCATCCTTGGAGGTGTTCAGAAAATTTGTAGACGTGGCACTTCAGGACATGGTTTAGTAGGCTTGGTGGTGGTGTTGGGTTGATGGTTGGACTTGGTGATCTTAAAGGTCCCTTCCAGCCTTAATGATTCTATGATTCTACAATCCTCTACTGAAGCCAGGTATCTAAATTAAAATTAGAAATTAATAATAAAATACGAACCAATCACTGTACAAATAAGAGCTAGTCAGATATTTGAAGACACCATGTTAAGCAGGTGTAAATCCTACAGGCATGTTAGAGGAGTGTCTGCCTCAGAGAAGACAGCATACTGGTGTGCTGGTTTGTGTGAGTTTCTGCAATTATATATAGAACTGAATACCATTTTATATACACTGTTAGCACTTTTTAAAATATGCAGAGGGTGTAGCCAGAATTAACTCATGGAGTTTAACCAGAAGAGGTAGTCTATAATTTGAGTAGTTATCTTCTGGCAGGACTGGGATGTGTATAATTTTTTTACAGCCTCTTTTTCCCTGCAAATTGCTGGTAACATTACACTAGCATCTTTGACTACTTTTTAGTGATACAATGCTGTATTGAATGTTGTATTGCATTATGTCACAGCAGTTTACAGGTACAATGTGAAACCAGAAGGCCTACACATTTTCTTCAAATTAAAAATTTTCAGTCAAGGACCTCAATAAAGCATGTAATAATAAGAAATATAACATAATGATATGTTTGTAGTGTGAAAATTATTTTTGAAAAATGATTGTTTCCTAAGTGTATTTGACACAGTAAAATTGCAAATTTAATCTCACAGGTCTCACACTGCTGCTATAATAAAGTTACTCATTTTCCGAGCCATTATGTTAACCACCTTCCTAATATAATAAGAAAGTCAAAGTGACCTTATATCAGACAATAGGTGAAGTACATATTGATTTATTATCTTCTACTTTAAGACATATCCTATAGTTTCTTCAGGTTATATAATTCAACTAAGTTTTTACTGATAGAAGTAGCATCCAACTGCTGATCTGGACAATGGGAAATATGTTGTCACATGATATTTGTGACAAAATATTTCAAAAATACAGATATGCTTGGCAATATTTGATCATTTTTTTTTATGTGCAGGGATACATTTCTCCTGCCTAGAACCAAATATCTAATGCATATAGTAAGGGTATATGGAAGTTTTGAGCATCAGCTTCATTCAGTTTATCTGTCTGATAACGGTCATTTTCCATTCAAAAGGGGATCATAAGTGAAGGGATAAATGATAAACAATACACAGAGACAAAAAATCCAATAGAAAAGAGCTAATAGAGGCAAAAAACCCCAACGTTTCCTGTCATGCCATCTGCTGGGGATGAAGGTCTGTACCTTCCCCAAACCGTGGGGGGTGGGGGTGGGTATGTGGATTCACTGGCAAACTCCAAGCTGGACCAGCTGCCAAGCAGGATGCCTTGGATCTGGGCAGGGGCATCAGGAGGGCGGAGGGTCTGTGCTAGTATTCAGGGGGACCCACGAGTGTGGGGTGCCCATAGGACGAGTGTCTGAATGCTGTGTATGTGCAGTGAGCACCCAGCTGGACCACCCAGCGAGTTGGGGACACATGGGGTGGGTAAGGGGGGCTGGGATCCAGGCAGGGGTGAGGGGAGGGCAGAGGGGCTGTGCCAGTGCCCAGGGATCCACGAATGTGCGTGTGCTTGTGAACCCAGAGAGCGCGGTGTGTGTGTGCTGCACTAGTGACCTTCTGCCTCTGCCAGCCCAAGGGGAGGAGGGGACGTGGCTATCTGTGCCCATGTCTGGTGTGAGCCCTGAATGCGGGTGCTGCTGGAGGCAGAGCCTTCTTTGTGGCCGACTGCGTGACCAGCTGTGTCCGTGTCCTATGTGTGTGCCTCTGGGATACACATTTGGCATCACTGCTGCTTGAACCTGCAAACAGGAAAGTAGCAGCTCCATCCATTGGCTTTGGATGAAGACTCCAAGGCTGGGCATAGTGGATGGGCAGGAGGAATCCCAAGGCCTGGAGCTGCTAGAGGCAGCAGATGCTTATAACTTCCATTAACACATAAAATAGAAATGTCAAAATTTGTATCTATTATTACCTTACACAAGGTTGCTACATACTGCACATCAATGTTTGCCATTTTTTATTGCATCTATTATGTATTTGCTGATTGCACTCAGAAGTCACAGGGCAGGAAAATGCTATTAGGTGTTGAAAAGTTCAGAAAACACGCTACATATGCAAAACTAGATTATAAATTTCATAAAAATCACATGCAATCATAGATTACAAACCAGAAGATCTTTTTAATCAACTTGTACTTAATGGAGAATTCCATTTGAACTGATCGGAGGATGTTCATTACACAATAATTTCATATGGAAATGTAGCACTATCTGTCTTTTAGAGAGTTATAAGAGCAATTATAAATCATGACTTTTGCCTGCTTTCTAAGCTACTGTCAGCATTGTCAGTGTTAATATTCCTTTTCTATTATTTTATATTCATCTGAAATATATTCTTACCATTCAGCAGCCTAAAACAGATACAGAGCTTTTTAGCCTGTTTGGCTAACTGGAATCAATTAATTTTGTATAGAGCAAATCTGTACTAATGGGATTCATCTCCACAACCTTTTTTATTTCTCTGTGAGGCTTTACTAAATACCAATCACCTTCCCTATCAGTCTATTTTTCAACTATTTATTGTTGTAAGAATAAAAATTTTGCAAATAAATTTGGCTACTTTACTACAGTAGGCTAATCAAGTTATGAGTTTCAGTCTAAACAGGCTAAAATAATTTAGTTTGTTCTTGCTGGTCCATGTAAGCAATTGATACAGATATTTTGTTATTGATAAAAATTGATACATTGCTATTCCAAAAAATCCAATTATTTAACATGTGATAAGCAAAGTTCTTATCTGAAAATGCTACTTCTAAATGCACAGGGAGATTGTGTGTAAATAAACTTGAAAATTTAAGTCTAATAATGTCCCCGTCCTGAAATTACCTCAGCTTATTTCAGAGGTAAATCACATAAGTTGTTTGTGATGAAAAGAGCATTTCACCTTCTGAAGTGACAAACATTTTGCCAGACATTGGTTTTGAATGATCATTCACGTCACCATGGGAAGCAAAACCAAGGGCTAGCCCTAGTTTGTACATGAAGGCCAGCGTCCTACGGCACCTGCAATGGTTATCATGAAGTGCGTTCTTCCCAAGAGGAACTCTCTTGATACACACTCATGCTATTAAGATGCTGTTTTCAAAGAAGTGCATGTTTCTCTACCAACACAGCACTTTCATCCTTTACTAACTTCCTACCCAGCCACTTACATGAGTCCAGATAAACTTCATCTATGTCATTGATTTTATTCTACTAACACATCCACAAATGGACTTATGTGAATAACTTTAAAATGAATATCATAACTAATGAATTAATTTTTCAGTCTTGATTTGTTACCTGAAAAACTGTCAATAGTTACTCTGGATGATGTAGAATTATATTTTCTGGTATATTCTATACATTTTTTTTATATTGTATTTTCTATATTTTCAATTAATTTTACCTGAATCTAAAATAACCTTTTTTTTTTTTCTTTGTTGGATGTAATTTGTTTCACCTTTTAATGAAAAACTAAGCAACAAATCTTAGTGAAGCATTGTAATTCTCTTTACCATCAATGGAGGGAGGCAGACACCCAGAAAGGGCAATTAATCCCACACAGATATATATCTTTCTTTGAGAAATAATCCACTTGGAATTATATCTACTATGTTGCAGTCACTTTTACACAGGTTCTGCTCATGGCATCACTGTTTATCTCATTACAAATGAAGCAAGGCAAAAAGTGTAGAATAGTGTAGCCACCGGTGAAAGAGAAACCAGCTACCTCAAATGACTCTACTGGTGTATGCCGTCTCCATTGCCAGTAGTATAAAAGCTTTTACAACATGCCAGAATTATACATTACTCTCATATAGTTCGTTAGGCACAGAAATGCATAAAACAAGCCAAAAGATACAACCCTGAAAAGCTGTGTGGATTTTAGCAATTGTGTGAGCTGTGAAGAAGCAAATAAAGGAAGAAAATAAAGGAAATGGGGGTTTTGTTTAGAATTTTTTTTTTTTTGGTACCAACTCTGAAAATGAATAGAGTCGTGTTATAATTCTTTTGGATGTAGGTAAATACAATAACTCTTGTGCATGGTGACTGCTCATTTCGGTGTTCAAATCAGTATCTGTCTGAAAAGATTTCATCATATTGTAAATAATTTTCTCAAGCAGTGTAGATTACTAATTTCCTTTGGAAGAGAATCAGCCAACATGTTATTGAGGACACACCTGGAGGGCAATTTGCTTGACTCAAGTTTTGTGAAACAGAAATGAGACAATGTTAATTTGCTTTTAAACTGCTTGCCATGTCTAAGAATTAGATAAGCAATTGGATGAGACCAAGCTGAATTCATTGAGATATCAGCCATGCAGACCACTTATTTTGCCTTATTGTGATAGAAAATCCTTTTATATGAGCAGCTAACATGTTCACATTTTCCACACTCGGCCTTTTCAGAAATCCCATCGACAAACTCTTTGCTGATTTATATTCAACCCTGCAATTGAAGAAAATAAGCCCATGGAGTTTAATTTTAAATGTTTTAGATTCTTTTTGTCTCTGTATTGTTACAGTTTTTATTACTTTGCATCATGTCTTAGTCTATATGTGGCGTTGGGGGGATATGTAGCTCTATAGAGAGACGTTTTTGAAAATAAAGTCTATAAGAACACTCAAGCTCAGGATCCAACTAATTTATGTGTTTACAAACATTTGTACTCCAATATTAACATGTAATTTATTACAATTAATGTATTAATTGATCAATTAATACATGGCAGCTATTTGCATAAATAGGATCTCAGCCTCTATCAGCAGTACTGCTAGTAACAGCTGTAATTATAATATTTATTCTACATTTCAGTTAAGCTTAACTCAATTGATTCAGGTGATTGGAACAGCCTCTGGAATAGCTAATCTTTCACTAGTCTTTCATCAGAGGATTTCAGTGCAAAAGTTAGTAGTCTATATTTAACTACAATGCACCAGTACCAGATTATCTTTGAAAAGCTATTATCTTAATGCTAAGGGATAAGTGGCCACCGCCTCCAGCATTTCCAGGCCAAGGACTCCTGCCCATGTTGGTGCCTGGAGACCTGCGGTCTCTGCCCATGCTGAGGGATGTGGCTGCAGCTGTCCCTTCAATCGGTAGTGGGACTGACACATACACACACAGAGGACATAGAATCATAGAATCAGAGAATCATTTCAGTTGGAAAAGACCTTTAAGATTATAGATCATCATCATCATAGATCATCATTGTGTAGACCCAGGCCTGGAGGTTGGTGTCCCTGCCTGTGGCAGGGGGGTTGGAACTCAATGATCCTTGGGGTCCCTTCCAACCCAGACCTTTCTATGATTCTATGATCATCAAGTCCAACCATTACCCCAACACTGCCAAGTCCACTACTAAACTCTGCATCTACACGTCTTACAGGGCCAGTCACATAGCCAGCCACAGAGAAGGCACTGCCTCCAGCAGCACCCACGTTCAGGGCTCACACAGGAGACGGGCACAGGCAGCCACGTGCCCTCCTCCCCTTGGGCTGGTAGAGGCAGGAGGTCACTGGTGCAGCACACACACACACACACTGCTCTTCAGGTTCACAAACACATGCACATTCATGGATCCCTGGGCGCCGGCACGGCCCCTCTGCCCACACAGCACCCCTGTTGACACAGAAAACATCGGTTGAACAGAAAGATATCAATACAAACTTCAACAGGGAACAAGTTTATACTAATTTCACTGTATTATACTATATAATGATCTAACACATGGACCTACTATATACTTCTGGATGACAGACATCTGGTGAACAGATGGATGACTGAGATGATGGAGAAAGAGGCCTGTATCTACAAGTTATACAGGAGACAGGAACAGGTTTGGATGTGTTCATCAATCTGGCAGAGAGGGTGGATCATGATCAGATACTAATTGTCCAGGGACAAACCCAGGATCTTTCTCATGTCTCTGTTAAGATTAAATATAGCCACTTGATACAACAGCTGCCCCTAATACATCAGGATCTTGGCAGGAGGCAGGATGGAGTAAGTTCATTTGCAGATTAAACAATAGCAATTGAGTTATAAGGTATTTCCTGGGGCTCATTGATCACAGGAAGGAAATAAATGCAGCTAGTCATTATTCCCAGGAAACTCTTCTGGTGATTTTATTCTTTTCTACACATTTCTAAATGCTTTATGACAAGGTCGGATAAAAAGTACATGCATATCAGGATGATAAGAATCTTAGAAATGCTTATGGTAGAGACCTTGAAAGTTGTTATTACTATTATAAGGTGAGAGTGAAAAAATAATCTCTAAGGTACTTACCTTTGCAATGGCTATTACTATTTCATTGGTATGTATAAGGCCTTTCTGGAAAATTAATGTACCATTTACTAAGCAACCAGTTTCCATGAACTATCTCTCTACATTCCATTCAGCATGTAATTAATATTTAAACATCTTTTTCTTCCTCTTTATTTTTGTATTGTTTCTGAATGACAAATATTTTTACAGCTTGAATAAACATTAGCCAGGGTCCTTAAATTAATGTTTGTGCATATTTTCTGTTTAGTTTACTTACTGAATGTCTGACTATATCTGTTTCTACCCCTAGGTGCATGCCAAGTACCACAGATTATTTTTCCTGCTTGCAGAAACCTGATTTATTCATTGATTGAGTCATAACCCAAAATTATCAATAGTTGCAGGTAAGAACTGAAAGATCATTTCATGATTCTTGGATTCTGAAGACAATTAAAAAAAATTCTTACACTCTTAGTAAGTTCTTGTTCCAAAACCATTGAATACAATACTGTTAATAAGAAGGACAGCAAACATAAGGTGCGTTACAGGGAGAAATGTACAAAGCAAAGGAAATATATTAAAAAAAAAAAAAAAAAGAAAAAAAAAGAAAAATGAAACTAATATGGAATTTCTTTCCCATTTAAAATCTAGAGGTATTGTAATTCTTCTAAAATTAAAGAGAGTATTTGGTTTTGTATACCGTTTATACAAAATCATAGAATAGTTTGGGTTGGAAGGGACCTTTAAAGGCCATCTAGTCCAACCCCCCTGCAGTGAGCAGGGACATCTTCAACTACACCAGGTTGCTCAGAGCCCCGTCCAGCCTGATCTTGAATGTTTCCAGGGATGGGGCTTCTACCACTGCTCTGGGCAACCTGTTCTGTGATTCATCACCCTCATTGTAAAAACTTTCTTCCATATACCTGGTCTATATCTCACCTCTTTTACTTTTGTCCTTGTGTCAGCCAGGACGGACCTAATTTTTGTCTTCAGCAGCTCCTGTGTTTTGGAGTTGGTATGTGAAACAAGGTGATAACACACTGCTGTTGTTGGTTGTGGCTAAATGATCAAGGACATCTTGCAGTTTCCCAAGCTTTGCTGATGTGCAGGTGCAAACACTTGGGAGGGGCACAGCCAGAATAGTTGATCTAAACTGGCCAAAGAAAGTATTCCATGCCATAGACGTCATGCCTGGTATAAGTGAGGGTCAGCCATTGCTCTTGTCCCTTTCCCCTTTCCTTTCGGGTTCGGGTTCCTTGTTCCATTCACTTTCTGTTCATGTTCCTTTCTTGTTACTTATTCTTGTTTTATTTCATTCAGTCCTGTTTGTTCATCTGTCTGTTCCCTCGTGCTCTCTCTGGAACTTGCTGTTCTGGGAGAGCTGCAGGGGAATATCCCTTCTCCCTGACTGCTGCTTGGGATGGGCTGTATCAGTCATCGGGTGGTGAGAAATTGTGCATTGTTCATTTTATATATTCTATTATCCTTTTACATTATTATTGTTATTAATGTATTTTTATCTTTTCCTTTTTTGGCTTTGTAAACTGTTTTTATCTCAACCCATGAGCTGTCTCTCCAGTTTTCCTCCTCACCCCACCAGGGAGGGGAGGGTTGAGTGAGCGGAGGCATGGTCCAGTTACCATTTGGGGTTAAACCATGACAACTTTAAAACCATTATCCCTTGTCCTATCAGGAGGCCCTGCTAAACAGTTTTTCCCCATCTTTCTTACAGGTCCCCTTTAAGTATTGAAAGGCTGCAATAAGAACTCCCCAGAGCCTTATCTTTTCCAGGCTCAACAACCCTGACTCTCTCAGCCTGTCTTCAGAGGAGAGGTGTTCCATTCCTCTGATCATTTTTTGTGGCCCTCCTCTGCACCCAAAAGCTCCATGTCTTTCCTGTGCTGAGGGCTCCAGGGCTGGACACAGGACTCCAGGTGGGGTCTCACCAGACCGAAGTAGAGGGGCAGAATCACCTCCCTCGACCTGCTGGCCATGCTGTTTTTGATGCAGCCCAGGAGACAGTTGACCTTCTGGACTGCAAATACACATTGCCGGCTCATGTCCAGCTTTTCATCCACCAGTACCACCAAGTCTTTCTCAGCAGGGCTGCTCTAAGTACCTTCGTCCCCCAGCCTGTATTGATATCGGGGGTTTCCCCCAACCCAGGTGCAGGACCTTGCATTGGTCCTTGTTGAACCTCGTCAGGTTCACCCAGGCCACCTCTTGAGCTTGTCCAGGTCCCTCTGGATGTCATCCCATCTCTGAGGCATGTTAATCACACCACTCAGCTTGGTGTCATCTGCAAACTTGTTGAGGGTGCACTCAATCACACTCTCTATGTCATTGATGAAGATATTAAAGAGTACTGATCCCAAAATGGGCCCCTGAGGGACACCATTTGTCACTGATCTCCATCTGGATATTGAACCATTGACCACTACCCTCTGGATGCGACCATCCAACCAATTATTCCTTCACTGGACAGTCTACCCATCAAACCTGTATCTCTCCAATTTAGAGAGAAAGATCTTTTGGGGGACTGTGTCAAAGGCCTTACAGAAGTCCAGATAGACAATGTCCATAGATCTTCCCTTTTCCACTGATGTAGTCACTCCATCGTAGAAGGCCACTAGGTTGGTCAGGCACGACTTGCCCTTGGTGGAGCCATGATAGCTGTGTCAAATCACCTCCCTCACCTCCATGGGCCTTAGCATGGCTTCTAGAAGGATCTGCTCCATGACCTACCTAAGCACAGAGGTGAGGCTGACAGGTTGGTAGTTCCCAGGGTACCCTTTTTAAAAACAGGTGTAGTATTTCCTTTTTCCCAGTCCCCAGGGGCCTCACCTGACACCACGACTTTTCAAATATGGAGAG
>JMFS01101800.1:0-13111 GCA_000699545.1 Podiceps cristatus | reverse complement strand
GCTCCGTCCTGGCTGAAACCAGGACACTCTGACATCTAAGTGGTTTTATGTAAGTGTAGTGCAAAAGACAACAGTGTGTTACAGAAATAGCTTTAAACAGTTTGGTAGAAGAAGCAGGGGAGTTTCAGAATGATAATTATCTTCAAGGACTCATTTGCTCTCTGACTGGTTGTGAAACCACAACTGTTAAGAAAAGACAGAATTAAGGTAATTCATTTGGCCTTTCAGTTATATTACACAGGGAATAGAGAGACAACAAAATTTGACTCCAAAGTCAGCTTTGCAGAAGGGATTCTAGAAATAATATCCAAATTTCATAAGGCAAGAAAAGACAGTGGCCGTCTTTCTTCTCCTTTCTTGCTGCCTTAGTGGGTTGACAGGTCATTATAATCTTAATTGATGGTACATGGCCTCTCTCCTTTCATGGTACCATGAAAAAACTTTAAAGGAAAGAGAAGGAAAAGTTCTATACCAACTTGATATATTTTTCTTTTACTTTAACAAAAATTCCTTTTTAAGTTAAAGGAAGAACCACCATGACCCACTCTAACTTTTTGAAAGGCATAAGTCTTTTCTGAATTAATGCTTTTTAGGTCTGGGACCTGAGACTTAAGTAGAAGATATCTATTTGAAAAATATTTATTCTTTATTTTAAAATTCTTAGAAATGAGGAATTCAATTTATCGATGATATTTTTTCCATGCTGTTAATAATTAGATCTATCTGGAAGAAATGGAATGTTAATTTGTTTTTATACTAAAGATGAAAATTCTTTTTTTTTTTTTTTTTTTTTTTAAATTTGTGAGTCAAATCAATATTGAAAATTCCAATAGGTCTACAGAATGTTGTTTTTTCATAGCCGTTTATTTTAGTTTGGATTCTTTAGGTTGATAAACACAAATAGCCAAAATACAAGAGCAGAAGCCAGTTGTTTTCAAATTATGTGAATTGACCAATTTTTTGTCTTTTTTTTTTTTTTCCCCCAAAAAATAAAAAGGTAATAAATGAATATGTCTAACTAATAAGTTCACTGGAGTAAGACAACTGTTTTTTACCAAGATGACTATTACTATTGTAAAAATTTTCAGGTGACATCACCAGTAAGTTCAATGCGTTATCAATTCAGTATGCATCATATATATGAATGTATATACACATGTTTATACAGAAACTGTAATCAAAGTAACACAAATTATTCTTTCTTCAGCAGAACAAATGAATGGAATTTACTTCACCTCACATTTCTAGTCCATTGGTCATTCTACAGTTATTTTTGAATTTTGAACTCTGAAGCTGGATGCAGCATTTTCATAACTTCCACCTTAAAGCAAATGCAAAGGTAGTAATACCTTTTTGCTCCATGAATTTTAATCCTTTTTCAGAATCACTGCTTACCATCATTCTCCATTCTGTTAGTGCTTCCTGCATTATGATAAACTTTACTGTAATGCCAGGCAAGGTTTGCTTTTAGCCACCTGACCGAAAAATGAAGACTGTTCTTTATTTGTTACCTATTCTCTTCTGTATTTTGTATTTGTGTCATTTAAAGAAAATAGCCAGTAAGGATTCCATTGTGTTTTGGTTGCTAACAACCTTGTAAACAGCCTAGAATTGGGAACAGATCTTTTTGGGATCTCTAAGATGCACACCTGCTCACTGAGGAGTCTTTGCTCTAGAATTAATTGCACTTTGAGACTTGCTGGTTATTCTGAGCTCAATGTGTATATTGTGTATCATGATGATTTTCTGGTCTTCTGGCTTCCTAGCAATATGTCATGCAGTACCAAGTCAAGCATGGTACTGAAGTCAAATTGAATTACACTTAACAAAATTTTTCATTTCATCATCTGTTATCAAGTTAGTTAGGTTTCGTTTTTTTAATATTTTTTTATGTCCTCATTTTGCTAAGCGTGGAAAAGGAAAGAGTCTACCTCTTTCCTGCTGCAGTTAGAAATTGCTTAAACCACCAAATATTGGCCTTTGATATAAAATTGCATGGTTAGATCTTTAGTCATCTGAGGTGCACCTGGCATCTCATTTTAACGTGCAGAGGTACATGAGCAAATAAGATGAGATCACACTGCTTTAAAAATCTAATCTACCATGTCAGTTGATAGCTTGTCGTCTGCTTCCACATCCATCCTTCGTAAGAAGTTCTGTTTCAGAGAACAGGACCATCTCATCAGGACTGTGTCTTGCATGCATTAGAATTTCAGTACTGAAACTCACATACAGTAAAAGATTCAGGACAATGCCCTTGAAATCTGTTCTTATGTATGAGCTATGAATAGAGGAAACAGTAAATAGCAGAGCTGCTGAAAACTGAATCAGTTTTTTAAGCTCACCTATGATAAGCCAAAATTATTAAAAATATTTTTCAAACTCTGTTCCCCACATTCCTTTGCATATCTTTGAAAGTATAAACAATTTTTCAGACTTACTATCTCTGTCCATTTTACCAGACAGCAACTTTTTGACTTGCAGGCTATTTTATAATATTTCAATTTCCTGTATCAGTCACTTCTTTAGTATTAAAGTTTGTCTTAGTAGGAATGTCAGTGCTTAGGATAATATTTTTATTCTGTCCTGTATTTCTTCCCTTATAGAATGCACTATAAGACATATCAGTGATGGGATGATGATTTTCCATCTCCTTTCCCACAGTTCCAGTATTTATAATTTCTTTTACTACCATCAGTCTTATTTTTGGGACTGTTGTCTAGAAAACCCCAGAAATGGTATTCTGCTAGGTAATTTCTAACTTAAATTACCACTTGAATTTACCCTTTTACCCTAGCTAGTAACGTATCCATAATGTAAAATAATGGCCTTCTGTCCTCCACTGCCTACAACTGCTTGATGAATGACTAAAACACTGCATAAGAGGGCTGAGAAATCAGAGTCAGTGGAACTTGAATGACATAGGTATGGCTGGGTTTAGATGTTTTGGAGAAAACAGAGAGTTTTTTTGATCTAAGCCCCGAAAATATAGTTAGACTTTTCTGGTTGATCTGAATTTGAGAAGCTACAAGGTAAGCTGATGAAATACATTGATTTTATAACATGAGTATTTACACCATTTACCTCTGCCACCCTACCTTTGACCAGAGATAATTGTCTTCTACTGCCGTACTCCGATAAAATTACCGCTCTCCTTCATGCTGACTAAACTTTCCACTCTCCCGATTAGAGTTGCTTGGAATATCAAAGAAAATACAAACGATTTCTAATCAGCACCTCTTCCTACCTTCTTAGGCTTAGTAATGACTGTAAGATATGCTGAATGATTGTTTTGATGTAGTTTGTTCTGATTCAGTCTGTTGCCTCCAAAGGTTCCAAACTGCATGAGACTTACCATTGCCAAAACATGAACTCTTTTAAACTTGCAACACTGGAACTGGTTCTGACATTGCTAAATAAGGTGAAAAGAGATTCATATTGCATCAGCAGAAAACTCCTTTATCATGAAGACGTTTTCTAGAAAAAGGAGAAAAAGCTTCAATGAATCGACTTACCTTGTTGATAGTGTTACACTGGAAATGTAGTTATGGGCAAAAATTTCACACCACTTATGTGTGGAGCCAACAGGACACTAGTTTGGGGACTTATTTTAATGGTAATGGTTCAGACTTTTCAGGGTCTTTTCAATACGCACAGCCTCCTCTTCTATGGTAATGTTTCTGAGAATGAATAATCCTGCTGTTCTGTGGAAACAGGTGCTTCCTCTAGATTTGGTCTGTTACTGTCTCATGTCCTGGAATATTTTGAAGAGGAAGATCTTTTAACTGCATCCAGTCTGAATTTTGAAAGATTATCTTAAGTTAAAATCTTATATTTCCAAAGTTGGTTTTTGATATATATATTTTAATTTATTTTAGTCTTCATGAAGATGTGATAATCATGTGATCCTTGGTAAATCTACATGTGTTACAGCTGATTGAGAATGACACTTTAAGGAATGCCATTCTTTGGAATAATTCTTGTTTAGTTCCATGTGTAAACTGAATGCTAACATCGCAAGCTGAAGAGCTATATATTCTAATTAAGAAATGTATTCATCAAAAGAGAGATATGATATGTAGAGAAGAGATTCATCAGCAAAGGAAGATTCCCAGGAAAATTACAAGTCAACTGTGGTCTTTTTATTGATTAAAACCCATGTCTGAGATTTGGGGGGGGGGGGGCATAAAAGTTGTTGTAAATAACAGAAATAGTTGTTTAACTCAGAATATACTTTTTATTGGGGAATACATTTACTTGTGCTTTACAATTTCAGCTTTTCATTGGAAAATTTAATGAACATGATAAAATAATGAAGAAATTAGCCTCATTATGTTACTTTGATTGACAGAAAAGACAGTAATAGCAGAAATGCAGTCAGGAAAATAATAGTGATTCTTTCTCGGAGAGGTCAATAGACAGGAAACAAGTTGTTTGCAATTTTTGTCTTTCTTGAACATTGCAACTTAATTGTCTACCTAACATCATTTTTGGGGTGTGTGAATGTACTGTTCATAATATTTAAAAGTCTAAGTACTTCTTTGTCTGAACCTTATCCTCACATGATAAATGTGTTTGACTAACCTTATGTAAGACTTAAGAAACAAGGGGGCTAATTGTGTTAAAGTACACACTACTCTTGCAGCAGTTTTCAAGATGATAGAGTCCCTATTATTTGTGCTCTTGCATCTTGGATCCCACTTCAAGAAGCTGCATCTCTTCAAGAAGGCAAATAATCTATGTGCTTGCATTCATCCCAAAGCACCAATTTAATGACGTTTTATTCCACTGGCTAGACTATGAAAAATACAGAGACTATAAATGCTTATCTTTGTAAATAGCAGTAGAAACAAAAGGGAACATGACTTTGAAGTATTTTTCCCTAAATTATAGAAAGCATTATATAAATCCTTTATGCATTAAAAAATCATTTGTTTGATCCTTTAATGTATTTTTCCATGGAACATTAGAAGAATAAATACAAGCTCTGCATTAATGGAAAAATGTTTATGAAGATCTCTTTCTGAGAATAATGAATACCAAATGTAATATTCTATGTTAGCTGTTTACATCTATAGTGATACTGACCTCTATATCTCTAAAAGTTTCAGCGCATCAGAAATCTATTAACTGACTGTTTCTTCAAGGGAACAATAAACCATCTGTTATCTACTCTGCTTGTACTTTTTGTTGAGGTGAAAACCATTTTTGGGATTAGCATTAATATACAGAAACACATTTTTCTTCTGATTTTGTCCTGTCTTCATCCTTATGATGTCAACTGGTCTGAGGAGAATGCAAGGTTAGATCCCTTAGTTGTCTAATTTTCACAAGGGAGGTTTTTATAATGTCACCAACTTCGAATTTTATCTTTTGGGCATGAGAGAATTCATGACTTTTCCTGACATTTTGAGGTAATGAAGTCTTGAACTGTGTGGTGTGTGCAATATCCTTTGCAAGGTAAGTTTTAGGATTGCTAAATTAATTTAATTTCATATTATACAGGGAGAAAGAAAACTGTTGTTCTTCAAACAACATCAGTCTTCATGCACTTCTTCTGAGTTGCCCCCAGGTAGTATATAAATAGATGATTTTCCACTGGGCAATGCTGGGTAGGAGCACATCCACAACTGTAGCCTGACTAATATATTTTTGCTGTTACTGAAAAAGAACCATGGACTTTGTAGTGATGTGGGAGTGCAGGATCTCAGGACTTGTGTAAGTCTGCCTTGGCCAAAGCTGATTTTATCAATTTTTAACAATAACATAGTGGTCAACTGGCCACAGCCTCACCTGGTTTAGTGTAAGCTCTGTGAATCCAATTTATTTTAAAAGGTCTGACAAACCTAGATTTGTCACCATGTACCAAACAACAACTAACTGGAGCTGGGGGAGTGGGTTGTGCAAGCTGTAGCTGGGAACGAAGAAGAAGGAAGCAAACTGTGATAAGTAAACATGTAAAAATTACCCAATTTGTCATCAAGACTGAGGAGAAAAGGACCCCACCACTATCACCATGGTCAAACTCTTCCCAGTTTAGACCTCAGGATGTTGATAACTCCTTTCAACCTTTCACTATTCTTCTTGAGGAAGAATGAAACTGCCAACCTCAGGGTCCAGAGCAAGCATAACATTTGGGAAGAGAAAGCTTTGCATAGCTATTGAATGGTATTAAAGACTCTTTTCTTTATTGATTAGATGATTTGCTTGATAGGATGGTTAAAACATTAACTGGACTAACAATACATCTTGTCTTCATATATATGGTGTGTTCCCTTTTGTCTGTAACAAGATTTTGAGTGTAACACGATCTGTCAACCCAGATGATTTTGGCAAAAATGTAGTCTGCTATGGCTTTTCTTGAGTGTCTTCTCTGACGCATACAGTCATGGAGAAGAACATCCAGAAGCTTAGCATGGGTTCTACAAGCACTAAAATCATTACAAGAGGAAAGCAGAAAAGTAGATGCTTGTCTTGCTAATCTAGGATAAATGTGGAGGATATTTTTATTGTTTTTTAAAATCCACATGAGTCAGACCTGTGCAGAAGGGAAACTCTCAGAAGGTTTGCAAATGACTCAATTAGATTTCCTTTGAGGATTCAGAACAAATAGATCCTAAAATGATAGTGCTCCTTTTAAAAAAAAAATGTAGTCAATATCCCTTTCTGAGATACAACTCTACTTGTATGTGAACTCTGCCTTCCTTTGAATAACATTGCTGACAGCGTTTTACTTTTGGTTTCATGGCCTTTACAAATTAAAAGGGCTTGTACATCTATGATTATAACAACACAGTAACTAGGCCAAATAACAGAAAAAGCTATTAGTTGGCTGCAGAAAAAAGGGCCATCTTTTATAAAAATAATTATTATAATCTTGCATAATGAAAAGGAGATGTTATCTTATAGTTTAAATTTCTTAGTCTCCTCTTCAGCACCTGTGCAATATACTATGTGCAAGGTTGTAGTAACTTATTTAAAAGAATAACAGTAGAATTTCTTTAATTGCATGGTCCTGGACCATACTTAGGTTTTTTTCATTGGGCACCTAAAATTCGCATTGCTGACAGAATGTGCAATTAATGTCATTTATTGCTGATTGCTGTTTATTTCTGGTAAGCCCTATTGGTATTTGATGCAGAATTAATGTTAATTAAGGTTCAGCTTGTATATTTTCAATATAGGTAATTAAAATTATAAATTGTTTAAGTATTGGGCCCAATGCACAGTAACTTTATTTTCTGGAGAACTCTAGTGTAGTGGACCTCGGGACTGCTCCTGTTTCTACTGACATCAAAGGGAAGACTCTGTTGGGCCTTTCTGAATGTAAATGATCAAGTCCCCATACTCAGAACTTCTCTCACTCAGTCACAAGGAGATTTATATCACCTCGTCTCAACTGTTTGCAATTACTTCAAGTATTTCTCACTAAAGAAGATAAAGATATATTTTACTATGTGGAGAACAGTTTGTACCAGTGCAAAAGATGCCTGCCATAATGATGTACAACTTCAGAAATACACATTTTTCCTCGCTGTTGCCCTGCTGTATTGTGAATGTAATTAGAAGAGGTTTAGATTGATATTTCATTACAAATCTATCCATTATTTTATTTCTTCATTGCAGATAATTTTTAAATTAATGATGTTGTTGACTTTCTATCTCTCAGCATTAGCTGAGGCCACTATTTGTGTCCACATTAAATGTGAAAAGATGTTGGTTTATGTATTTGATTATTTTCATTT
Source organism: Podiceps cristatus (assembly GCA_000699545.1). NCBI lineage: Eukaryota > Metazoa > Chordata > Aves > Podicipediformes > Podicipedidae > Podiceps > Podiceps cristatus. The sequence goes on along the minus strand of JMFS01101800.1, from coordinate 5,366 downwards.
GAAGTTGCTGGTTGTGTCAGACTGAGAAATGCACTAAACATTAATGAGTATTATTGACCACTGTGCTGTGACACAACAAATGATTTTTATGGTCTTGATACAGGAAAAAGTCATAGAATCATAGAATGGTTTGGGTCAGAAGGGACCTTAAAGACAATCTAGTTCCACCATCCCTGCCATGGGCAGGGACATCTTCTACTAGACCAGGTTGCTTTTATGTCCTTAACACTCTTGTTCTAAGCAAAATGGTGATGAAAGCTGGGCAACTATAAAGCAATAGAGATGCATATAATGGGAGAATAATTCACATCCTAAACAGCTACCATAGCTCAGTGTTGAAATAAAATCACTGCTCTATTGATTCAATACACCTGTGTGGGATAAAAAAAGTCTTTTTTGTGTGGAGTTGCTTGGAGAGGTGGTATGACACCAAGATCTGTATTATTTTGAGCTGTTACCAGGAAGGATGTAATAAGAGACCTTCTTCTGAATGAGGAACATAAGGAAAGTGTCCTCAAAGGCAAAATCTAGGTAACATTGTCTGAAAATGTTATGAGAGGTGATATGACTTCTATCACAGACATTGGTTTCTGTTAACGTAAAATTATCAACTACTAATCATTAATAATTGAGGATGTGTTCATTGTTTCTTTTAATGATTAATCCCATTTGATATAGAAAGTCAGAAAGCAGATGAGCATGATTTTGTAGCAGCAGTGCCTTTTAGTGGATACAGAGGTAAAAATATGTAATGAAAATGATTAAATGTGTAAAGAGATAATGGTAAAGTAAGAAAAACTAATGGCTGTCTACTAATAACTTCTGTCATGATAAATGAAGAGTTCATTGAACAGATCTTCAGGTAACAACCTCAGTGTTCCTTGTATCATATGAATATGCTATTCAGTTCCTTAAACATTTGGTTCTAATTTTAGCATTAATCTCACTAGAATGCTGTTGTCTGGCATCTTCCTTTGCTTTTGACAAATTTTAATTAACAGTCTCTTGGATATTGAGAATATTCAGGAGTTGTGTGTTCATTGTGGTAAGCATTCTGAAATTTCAGCATTATAAATCCAAATAGAGTTTTGGGGAGAAAAAAAAAAGAAAAAAAAAAAAAAAAGAAAAAAAAAGTTCATGCTGCTCAAAGGATTTCATGCAGGGACTTTCATTCTCCTTACAATTGTACTGTTCTTGATATTTCACTTAAAATTGACTATCTCTGCCAAAAAGTTTTATTTGTGCGTCTAACTCAGACTAATTGTGCTGGATCAAGGCAAGAGTTCTGTCACACTTTTACTGCTAAATCTCCAGAACTTCATTTTTCCAACTTTTGAGGAGACTGTGCTGATACTATAACTATAATTTGGCAAGGTTGGAAGGTCCTGTGCGTTTGTAGGGGAATGGTTTTGTGGTTTAGACCTATTGAAAGGAATTGCCTAAGGAGATATGAAGATACCCTACATAGCTATTTTTTGTTCCTGAAGATTAAATAAATATCTGCTTTCAAAAACCATTTCTGTATCTAGGAAGAAGACATACTTAATTATTTTTGGAGTATTTGATAATTTCTTTGTGTACAACAGAGAGAAATATTATCTGGACTCAGGTATCTTTCAAGGGTTTCCCAGTCAGCAACTAGAGCATCAATATAGGTAGAAATTATTCCCTTTAAGAACATTTGCCCTGTTTAATCTCTCCTAACCTGTGAATCAAATAATTATTTTCCTGATTAAACACATGGCTCATCATGTTTCAGTAAATATATATTGGCAACACCATACAGAAGGTTTATTTAAACACATTCTGACTGGAGGATCCAAATTGTGCTGACGGGGAGACAAGTTCAAGAAGCTCACTGAAGCATCCCAGGCATGCACGGACGATGCCAGACCTGGGGTGGCAGAAGAACATGCAAAATGATACTTTCAGCATTGGAAAAGTCACCCACTGTCTCACTAGTGGCCTTTTTTGATCTATGAAGTAGGAAGAACTTGGACAGCAAGTGGTAAAGTAGCATAATAAAGTATGAATGTTTCTGGTTTTCCAGAATGACAGCTAAATTGATTCAGTACTTTGAACATTATTTGTAACTTTGTTCTGCTGCTTCATTCTTCATGGTTAGCAATGTGAAAAACTGGACTCAGAATAGGGACAGTAACTTAGGTAAGGCTGGGGTCCTATTTAGCTTACAAAATTATGGTTAAATTCAAACTTTTCAAATGCCAGTTTCTTATTCAGTTAACTTTTGAGCATAGACCTTGCATCAATGCATCCATTTTTTCCCATCTCCTAAGTGAATTGTCCCTTTTTAATTCAATTAGTCTTGCTCACTGGTTGAACAGTTCACAAGGTTAATGTATTAATGATTTTATGGAAAGATGCCAATCACTCTTAAACTTTGCCTGAAGAATCACTTGAAGTGAAAGCTTGCTTAAGAAATTTGAATGTTAGAACTATGTTTGTAAAGAATATAAAACCATGAATTGTCTTCTATGCTGCTAGGCCTACTCAATGGAGCAATGGCTTGGTTTACTAATCTGTACCACAAAGAAAGAAATGCCTCTGTAGTGCAACAGTTCTATTTTTTTGGATCACTTCCACATGTAATTTTTATCTCTATGTCAGTAATTGCAAACCTGAGACAATTCAGCTTCAGTTTCATTTTCAGACAAAGGACATTTTCTTCACTCTTATTTCTTTTATTACCTCTAGTGGATTTAACACTGGCTTTCAATGTCTGGTACAGATAAATGTCACTGTTCTGTTCGTCCATTATGGAAGAGAGAGTTCGTAATTGCGAGGTTGAGAAAAGAGGAAAAAAGAAGCAAAAGAAATCATATTCTTCTTTTTATTTTTTTTTTTTTTTGCTTTTTGTAACATCTGCTGTCTCAGACAAGGCCTCCAACTTCCTGCAAGATCAACTCATTAATGGACGTGTCACTCAAATGTCTTTCTTTGCAAGCAGCAAGAATTCTCTCCAGTGCACATGTATAATCCTTGCAGCTGTGTACGTCCTCTCTGTGGCTGTTCTCTGTGATGCAGTTACTGCTGCTGGTGCTGCTGCTATGGGGGCCAGGCAAAGAGAGGTTAGAAAAGCAATGTGTTCCTCTCAGAAAGTCAGAAGGTGTCAGAATGTTCTAGGCTGAGTTTATGTAGATATCACCATCTTTTTAATTTGGAATTTTTGGACAAAAATAACCTTTTATCTACCAAAACTAGAAAAGGACAAACCTCTATTTCCTTTGCCGTTATATCTCAGTGTTTTCTTTCCTTTACTATTTTCTGTGGCAAATCCAGAATAAAAAAAATTGAGAGAACCAAAACCAAAATCCAAACCAGTTTGAGCAAACCAGTGAGTAGGAAAACCTGACATGAGCACTGCATGGTATACGCCATTGTTCCTAATGAAAGAGCAACAGAGTACAGAAGCACAGAGGTTTGGTGCTGGGCATTTACCATACATGTTCCCATGGCTCTTTGTTCAAGTGCTGTTTTAGAGTCCTTGCCGTGCTCTACAGTCTCAACTAGAAGGTTAAAAAAAAAAATTGTACAAAGATCAAGGACATTGAGATGGCGTTTTACTTTGCCATAGCTTCATGATATAAATGGGCTGTGGCTGTGGTTCTGCTCATAAAAGTCCTTGCTTAGAGGGAAATTTTGAAGAATTAGTTAATTTTCTTCCCTTCAGTGTAAAGGTACTGTGTTTCTTTACTAGTTGCCTCATTTGAATCTCTCCTCTCCTTCATTAAAATACCCTCCCCAATACCGCAAAATAAATAAACAAAAACCTTGTGCTTTTGTGTGATCTGTAGTGCACCCAGGTCAGGTTGAGAACCATGTTTTGAACAGATGTAGTATACTTATAGAAATGGGGTTTTTAAATAAAAAAATAATTCCATTCAAATGTATTAATTGTGCAAAGACTATCAGTGTAAATCATTCACATAAGCAACTAAAAAAGCCTTTTTTAAAATTTTTAATTACATAGATACTTTAACAATGAGATCTAAGTAGAACTTGGAATGAGTAAATATAATGAATAAACTTTATTTGGTTAAAATAAAGACAAACTGATACACTTTAATCTTGTTTTTTTCCTAACTTACCTCAACATCTTTCTCAAATTTTTGCCTGGTGACTGCATAGACATAAATAAAATCAATGTGCAATTGTATTACTTTTGATTTTTCTAGGTTGGTACATTTAGGAGAATTTGTTTCCATGAGAACAGATTGCTGAGGAAATCATTCAGCTTACGTCTTACTGGATGGATCAATGAACTCTGGATTTTTTTGCAGGTAAAGTGTCCTGCATTGACTGGGTAGAGGGATTACATTAAACCAGGCAAGTTTAGGGGTACATCAAGAATAATTTATTTTCCTTTCATTGTTGATGAAGATGGTCTTGTGACTTAGCCATCATCCTGATAAGAAGCCACAGTACAGGGCAGATCTGGTAGTCTGATTTCTAAGGAATGCAAGTCCCCTATTTTTGTTTGCCTAAATTCAGTAAATGTTGGACATGCAATATTTTTGTGTTTACATTAAACTATACTACGTCTCAGTAGATGGCCGACGCCTACCATAATTATTGGACCTCCAGTTTTAGAAAAAATTACCAGCACATTAAACATCAGAAAAACTGAATACCAATTTTGTTCCTTAACCAATGTTTTTTCCTGTTGCACTTGACTTTTTGCTCCTCATGCACATCTGATATTTTGCCTTGTGGAAAATGTTTTAAGCTAAAGGAGATGTTGATGACTTCATTTCCCAAGCCTTTGGCTTTAGGATCTTTTCCTAGTTGCCCTCTCTTCTGATGATGTAAAAATATCCTGAGACTGCCCAAGCAAAGTCAACTGTCATAAAAGGCTGTCCCATTTTTGGCTGGGATGGACATAATTTTCTTCCCAGAAGCTACTGTGGTTTGGATTCAGTATGGGATTCAGTATGTGAAGAATGTTGATAATACACTGATGTTATTAGTTGTTACTAAGAGATCGGGGACTTTTTCCAGCGTCCTGGGTTTTGCAAATGTGCAAGTGCAAAAAGCTGGGAGGGGTATAGCCAGTACAGTTGACTCAAACTGGCCAAAGAAAGTATTCCATATCATAGATGTCATGCCCAGTATATAAGTGGGAGTTGGCTGGTGGGCTGTTTTCATTTGTGCTTTCATTTGCTCATTTGTTTGACTGTTTGTTCCCTCACTCTCTCAGGAACTTGGGTTCCACGGTCACTGCTTGGGAAATTACTGTTCTGAGATTGCTGCTCAGGATCATTCCAAGATTGCTCTCAGTTTTGTTCCGTGGTCACTGATTTGGATGGGCTGTATGGGTTGTCAGGTGGTGAGAAATTGTTCGTTGT
>KL280421.1:12980-36546 GCA_000699545.1 Podiceps cristatus | reverse complement strand
CCGGGTCCCACTGTGGGGGATTTGGCCGTCGGCCTGCCCCGCTCGCTGCTCCAGCAGTACGGGCTGGGACAGCAGGCTCCTCGGCCGGCCCTTTCCGCCTGGCTCCTGCCGTCGGCGTTGGTGTGCGAGGGTGTTCCGTGGGGCCTGCGGCGTAGGGAGACCTGCTGCTCCAGCACAGTCAGAGGGACCATCCCGCTCGGGGAGGCTTTTTGCACCTCAGGTGTCAGGTTGTAGCGTTTTCAGGTGGCTCCACAGGGCCTGGGATCTCCTCTGAGTGTCCTGATAAGAAGAGGTGATCTTGCATGGAACAGCTTTTTATTTCTCAGCGGTGAAGACTGATGCTGAAGACGATGGCTAGTTTGTAATTATTGTTGATAACTTGAAAGTACTTCGGACAGTCCCTGGGGTGTTAAGCACGGGCTCCCAGTACGTAGTCCTGGGATGTGTGCTTAACTTCTCGGTACAGACCTGTCGGTGGAGATTTCATCTTAAACTTTGCAGTAAGACGCACTTCATAAACTCTGCGGTTGGGGCCTGAGCCATCGTTCTTGAACCATTTGAGGGCGCTGTGCCTCAGGTTTAAAAAAAAAAAAAAAATGGCTCTGAGATGCTGAGTATTTGAATGGCACTGTAAATTGAACTGTGTACCACCAAGGGCTTTCTCGGAGTTTAAAACTGATATCTCTAGTTCAAGCTTTAAATCACTAACAGCTCTACGCTTCTGTCACTAGGCACGTTTTGTTAATCCCGTTCATGAAGTGCTGGGCTTCCAAAGCTATCTGCTCCAGCAGAGCTGAAAAGCACAAACAGGCAGAGAAGGAACCCTTTTAAAAGAAGAGGAATGTAGTTGTAGGCACAATATTAACTGCCGGAGATCAGGGAATGGAAGAAGGGGAGTGAAAAAGATTGGCGATATTCCCAGTAGAAAAGTTGGAAAAGAAACAAGACTAGTTAGTCTTTGTTCATTACTCTGCAAATATCAACCACAATATTGCAGTATCTGTTTGTACCATGTGAATTCTAAGCAATGACTAAATTATACAACTGAGCTAGAGGAACTTGGGATCAAAAAGTAATCGGTGCCAAAGCTGCTCGTTTGTGGCATCTCCTGGGGACCAAAGCCCCTCCTGCCACGTGTGCCGAGTGGTAGTGCTGGTAAAGCTCTGCTCGCCTTCGCCTGTGGATCTGGTCCTGGGAGTGCTTGGGGCAGATGTGTTGAGAGACATGTGTTTCTGCATGTTGGGATACTCCTTTCCTGTTAGAGGAATCTGTTAATTTACTCTTCATTCAGATAATCACCAGGAATGAGAAAGGGGTCAAAGCAGATGCATGATAGATATGAGTGAGTCAAGGTTTATAACACCCTTGTGAACTCAAAACTAGGGAACAGAAAACTGAAGTCTCTTTAGGATGAACCTAAACTTAAGATGAACCTCTTTAACGTTTAAAATGATTTCATTAAATTGATCCACATCACCATGTAGATAGACCTTCTTATTCTAGCTAAATGGGCCTTTTGGCTTCTTAAACATGAAACACATCAGATTTTAGCCTGATTTCAGTGTTTACGCAGTCTTTTGCAGTGGCCACACTAAATCAGCAGACTGCAGTGAAAGCTGTGCAATTCAGTGGTAAGATGCTTCCAGCGATCAAAGGAATTAAGAGTTTGCCTCAAATTATCTAGGAAGTCTTGAATCTGCCATGAGTGGAACTGAGGTTGAGTGACTTGGGAGCCCAAATTTTTTGTCTCCTAGGCTGGCACTTTAAAATACCAAGACCATCACTCTGGTGGGTTTTGAATTTTTCAGTTGCTTCCTTAAGCCCCGTTTGCAGCAGAGAGAATAAGGCTTTGCCCTCAGCAGCAGCAGAGCTTCACAGGTGGGGATATGGACAAGGCCTGCACGCTGGGCTAGCAGAAAGACCTTAGTAGTGGTACAGTGCAAGATAAACCTTGCAGCCTGTTTATCCTGACACTTGTCTCCTGAGCAGCGCTAACGCTGCAGCGGGAGATTTCCTGAAAAATCCAGTGTGGGAGTGCTCGTTGGGCTCAAACTGGATGATCAGGACATCTCATTCAGAAAAGCTGTTTACTAAGAAGTAGAGTAGGTAATAATACTGTATCCTGATGTCCAGCTGGCTCGGAGTTTGTCGTATTCCTCAACCATGCCATAAATCACACAAAAAGTGATACAAAATGATCAGGGCATGTGGAGTTCTAAGAAAAACAAAATCCCTGACACTGTGTCGTAAAAACGAGCTACAACCAGACTGCGCAGTTCCTTTCTGGTTAATGGTATCAGATTCCCAGTGTGGCATCTAAAGGTTGTGTTTTGTTTTTTAAACTCTACTTGCAGATGCTGCTGTTAACCAGTATGTGGTCTCTCGTAGTTTCCTGCTACAGCTTGCAATTACATCAAGAAGGGGGCCACACTCTTGTAGTTACATCAGGCCATAGCACATTTAGGAATGATGTACCTAAGGTCTCGTCTGCGCAGTTAAAGTACCACATGTAAGGATACTCCAACCCTCCTCTCCCTCTTGACAATCTGTGAATTGTGGTGTAGATGAGAGGTGCTATGTTCCTGAAAAGCGCTACTGCCCTCAACTTGGCAGGACTGTGTCCTGTCCAGGGGATGCGGGTGTGTAAGCACCTGGATTCTGCCCACACCGCAGGTCTGAATTGTCCTGGGCTGGGGAGACACAGGCGGGAGCGAAGTTCTGCGACTCACCTGACCAGCACTAGAAGACAGTAGGCGGTAGAGGAAATTGCCTCTCTTCTGGAAAGTTCCAGCTTTCTAAGGCCACAGTGTGTGTTACCTTGTGTTGAGTTGTGTAGTGGACTAAGGTCTCTGCTTCGAGGCCTGAGATCAAGTCCTAGATGACATTAGGTCTCCCTCCAGCAAGGAAATTCCAGTTTTCTCCACACATCTCGGAACCCCTCATCCATTGCTTTCAGGTGCAATTTCACAGTTACATTTTGACTGCTGTTCTCCGTGTGCGGCCCTTACCCTCTTAGCAAAGTTTGGCAGAGCGGTGTTACCTTTTGTAGAGCTTTTTTTGAGTGAAGCCTGAAGAGCACAGGAGAGGAGGCCCTTTCAGCACCATGTATTTGTGCTTTCTCTGAGTCCTAGCAGGGCTTACCAGTCCTGTAGACCCAAGATACGGGAGAAGGGCAAGGTCCTGTGGTTTTTGGGGAGACTTCTTCCCCAATAGTACATTGCAGAATGCTGCCTCAAGCAATCTGCAAAATGTGGGGTTCCCAAAGACTTTGTTTTGAAAAAATTATTCCTTTACTTTTTTTTTTTTTTTTTTTTTTTTTTTTTAACCACGTTAGAGTCACATGCTGAAGTGCTGGACTGCTAGGCAGTCTGTTGGACTGCAGTGTCAGTCCCTTATGACTGGTGTAGGCTTTTCATATTTCTTGTACCTAAATTTTTGAAATAGTTACAGTTTTAAGAGGGTCACGGGTTCATGTTACAATAACCATTAGGTTTTGACTTAAAAATGAACTTGAAAACTCTTGTCTGTTCAGGAACGTTATCTGAAAGCTGAAAATCACTGGGATGCATTTAGAGGCAGAGGTTTAACTCCAAGTAACTTCTCTTTTTCATTTCAAACTCTGGAACCCGACTTTGGGTTCAGGACTGCTCTTTGGCCTTTCTCTGGGTAAAGTGGATTGTCCTTCTCAAGTGAGATGAGAGGTTGTGGCTCCCCCCTGCTCAGGCTTGTTCATTTAACTTTTTCACACCACATTTTCATCTCCGTGGAATTCAGTGAGACTCCTGGTGCAGACTGGATCCGTGGAGGTGGATGATGTGCATTACAAGGGCTCGTGGAATGAGAACAGTGATGCTTTTGTTATAGAATGGAATAGAGTAATTGAAGCTACACCCTAAGAAATCCATGCTGGAAGTTGGGAAACAAACATTTTGCAGTATTGTCTCATACAATCAACACAGGAGAAAAGGGCTTATTTTCTTCCAAGCTTCATGTACGTTTACCTCTGTTAAACCTCATGCACCTCCTGGTAGACAGATCTTCCAGCCTGTTAACGTATTTCTGAATTGTGGCTCCTCGTTCTGGTGTGTCTCCTGTACTTCCCAGTTTGGTACCATCCACAAATGTTGTAAAGGTGTAGATGTAGGCAAGTGTTGGCAAGTGTGGGCAAGGAGAGATGACGGAGCATCCCTCTGGACTTTGTGGCAGCCAGGTGTTTCCTTTTTTTCAGGAAGGTTGGGCAGAGATGCTGTAAGTTTATTTGGTGGTAATAAGGGAAAATGGTGATTATTTTAGAGTCCTGATGGTGCATTTGGGTACTAAGCAAGGTGAAATACCAGAAATGTATTTTCCAGTTAGCTGCAGTACCTGGGATGTTCTGCCCTGCTATTGTCTGTGTTGTTGTTCACCAATGATGTTGTGGGACCAGATGCAGACACTGTTTGGATGCTTCTAGGGTCGCTGAACTCCCACTGATTCCCAGTTAGGTGTAAGTGCCTACGCAGGAACTGGGTGTCTCAGCGTGGTTTGGGATCCAACATGGAAGGCCAGGCAGGGCAAAGAGGACTGTGTAGGTTGGACTGCAGGCTCCAGGGAACAAGCAGTAACTCAAAGGACTCCTAGTGAAATGGTAAATCTGCTCTGTACTTGGGAAAAAGAGGAAGAAGAATACAGAAGAGGCCACAGTCTGTTGGTTTGGAGCCTGACTGGTTATCAAGGGGGGAGTGAGCGATAAAGATGAGCACTTCTCCTGACAGTTCATCCTGTTTCTTAGGTACTTCAGGTTGGTGAATTGTCACTTTGGAGGTGTTTGCCTTTCTCCATGGGCTGTAGAGGGAAACGAGGCCTGGTTCAGAGCGGATGTCTGAGGCCCTGTGAGCTCAGTCCCTCTCCAGTGGTAGTGAGTGTTTTCTGTGTGCAACAGGGCGGTGCTGCCCTTCAGGTGACTGCAAAAGCTGCTGCTGCTATGGGAAGCAGGGCAGTGCAGGCATGCTAGAATGATAAGATGATACGATTTCGCCTGAGGAAACCTTCAGCTCTGCTGAATTCTCTTGTCTGGGAGAGGAACTGTCTGGCATTCATCCATAGCTGAAAAGTTAAACCTCTTAAAATTACCGTGCTGGGTTTCTTTGTGCTGGGATTTTCTTTCCCCTTCCACGGTGGACAAAAGGGAGAGCACATTGTGGTTTCCCTGTTTAGCAGGCTTGGAGGCTGGGGCTGGCTGGGACAGAGTTGCAGTGAGGTATTCTCGGGCATGATCTGCGCTCATAACGGAGTGTAAACCTGAAATGACTCTGGAGCAAGACCTAATTTAAAGCTCTTGTTTTAAATTTGCTTGAATTGCACTTGTAAATAATAACTAACTTAAAGCTGAAGCATGGTTAATAAGGACAGGACTAAAACCCACATGAAGTTTATTAAAAGGTATTTGTGTTGGTTTTTATTCTTCACTTTAAATATTAATTTTGTTTTAACATTGAAGAAATGGTTAAACTAAGATTTACAGTGTAACAGTTGAGAAATGGAGAAGGAGATAGGATTTGTCAGATGTTTAAAACTTCTCTTCAGTGTATTCGTATGTATGTAACTAATGAACACGTAGGAGCAAGAAAAATCTGTTAAAGATTCAGCATTTCACAGTTCTTGTTCAAAGATGTTGTGAAAATAAAAAGGGCTGGAAAAACAGTGTAACTGTTGGAGAGTATTAACGTGTGGGAAGGTCCAGAACCATGTGCAGAGAGCACTGACGATTTGCGTTCCTGTCCCGAGCTAGCCCTCGAGCTGTCGCAGCTCCACCAGTACTCCAGCGGCCAGAGACAGGAGAGTGAAGGCAGCGGAGCAGGACGATGGGATTACCAGTGCTACCCGAGGGCCAGCGCTACAGTCCCGTTGTTACCGTTGTAATTTCAGTGATCCGGTGTGAGGACCTTCCTCCTTTCCCTGCTGTCACTTAGCCTGAGTCTAGCTCCAGTGGCAAGGGAGATCATGTGTAGAAGAAGAGTGAACTACTACTAATCTAAGACTAGATTAGAAAGTGAGCAGATTGCTTGAGTGACCAATGTATTTATAAAACTCTGGACAACAGCATGTGGGAATATTTTGGTGGTTTGGAGAACAGGGTCTTTTTTGCTAGTAAGCCATGTTGAACTGACCTTTAAGTTAAGGTTATGAAATAGCCTTAATATGAAAGATATAGCCGCTGTAAAGCACAGTGGTGAGTGGGCCTGTAGTGGGAAATGTGGATTATTGTTTATTTTAACCAACTTTGTCAGTTTGGTTGCCTGCCTTTTGAGGCTGAAATCACTCCAGCCTTTCCTGTTAGATGAGCTGCATGATTCTGTCAGCTATATGGTCCTGTCATACTAACTGTAAAATCCAGGTTAGATTAATAATGCAGATGGTGATGAACTTCTATGCCCCTCTGAAGTTTTGGGCTCCTGATAACTCCTGTGTCTCAGGTGCTCTGGGATGGCGGGGCTGGGCAGCAGCTGCTTTCCCGGACACTAAGCAATACTGGGGTCTGGCACAGTGGCAGGTCCTGTTCGTATGGGCTCTCACAGGGAAAGAAGGACGAGAGGAAGTATCCCAGCTTTTGATACGCGTCTCCCCAGGCAAACGTCAATTGGCAGATCAAAAGCATTTTATTTAATTGGAATGATTTCCAGAGATGTGGGAAAAATAGATCCAACAGTTAATGTGATTTTCTGGTTTACTACTTTATCGTCAAAATCCAGCTTTCTGCAGTCCCTGAACATCATACAGACTAGAGAAAAAAAGCGTAGTCTAGTGCTGATGTCTGATATCTCATGCTGAGATTAGCACAGTATAGTATCTGGTAGTTGGAGGATTTGAGGGAGAATCATGAAGAATGCATTTCTTATGGAAAAAGCAAAATAATGACCAAAATACTCAAGTTACCAGGTACAAAAGATCGCATCTGGGCCAACAGGTTTGAGGCCTCTTTAGAACCCAACCAGCAAGTTTGGGTGAATATTTTAACTCCCTAGGAGTACTTCTCAGGCCTGATCCTGCAAATCCTTCCTGCTTGAATCTCTACTTGGCTTGTCAGATTAAACTCGAGATTGCTTCTTAACCTATTCCAGGGTGAGGACGCATGGCTCTTTCTCTCCATAGGTTTCACAATTCCAAAGCAAATGTGAAACATAAGTCCTTTCCAATGGTTTAAATTATTTTCACACTTGATGCCAGAAAATTGGGATAATGTCGGATGGTGATGAAACTGACTTCTTCTTACATATTTTTGGCACCAACAAAAATGTTTGGCTGTGTTTCAGGAGCTCTGGTGTGGCTTTTAGTACCATGGCACCAGATTTACAACCCTTCTTCTAAATAATTAAAACCTATATTAAAAAAGGGGGCTGGGGCTACCTCCCAGCTGGAAGATTGGAACAAGGAGGGGAAGTAGTGGAGAGCATCGTAAAGGAGGCTGGAGAAATAAGTCACTGGAGCTTTTGCTGTCTCTGAAACAATTCTGACAAAGCCCAACATTTAGTTTAAATGAAGAGGCAGCCCTTTTGGAAACTCCCGGGGAGAGTGGGTCTTGTAAACTGGTATGCATTCTGTACGGCCAAGAAATAATGTCAATTTTTCTTCATAAATGAGATACTTTCTAGGAAGTGTCAAGGCATTTTATACTTAATCAGTGACCGTGCCCCAAGGGTAAAGTCTCCTTTGAAAGACCTTATCTCTTTTCGGACAGGGGACTAAATGTTACCACCGTGCTTTGCTGTCATGGCAAATACAGGAACTGATGTTTGGTGGGGTTTTTTTCTTTGTTTTTTGTTGTTTTTTTTTTCCAAGTGCACTGTTGAAATTAGTGACCCTTTCTGAGAGATCCTGGTTTCCCCTGAATGCTGTCCAGTTAGTACGGCTGTCAAAAGAGGAGAGCTCTCATTTCTGTTAGCAGAAATTCCTCTTGGTGGAAATACTAGGCCAAAGGGATTTCCTGGGTGTACGTGAGGACTGAATTTGGCAGGGAAGTGTGGAAATGTACAATATACAGTATGTATGTAATGTATATTATAAATCATATTAGTACAGTCAGCTGTTGAATATATAGCATTTGCATGTACGTGCAGAGCACTTATTTGGATGGTTGCCTGGCTGGCACAGAACGTGGAGGGGGGGCAAAAAAACCTCTCGCCTGTCTTTGTATGTATCGGATGGGCGTTACAGGTATGCAGCCTAGCAGAGCCCCTTGGTAAGCTCCTTTACCTATAAGGTGTACCACAGGCACAATCTGCTGCCTCCTGGCAGGCCGGATGAGGCTTTCTGTGGCTAGCAGAAGTTGGATCAGACCTAGAGAGTTCTCCCAGGGGGTGTATGGTTAAGAGATGTATTTCGAGACTTCTAATTGTAATACAAATAATCATTGGATTAGTACAATGAAAAGTAAGCCCTCGTTGTACATATTCAGTTTCTCCGATGTGTTATAACCTCTGAGTTGATTACTAAACCTGGAAGCTATGTTAAGTTTGAAGGTGATGTCTTTGCTTTCACTTGCTTCCTTTCATGCCAGAAAAGGAGTGGAAAAGGCATAAAAGAACCTTCAAAACTCCGGGTTGCAAACCAAGGAGGGCTCTCCTGGGGCAGAAGCTGCCTTCCAAAGATATTCCGGCCAGCCCTGCTGTAAGGTCTGGGCTTGGTGCAAGAAAGGCGGGAGTTCAGTGCTCTGACCTGTAGCCTATGGAGTCTACTGTTATTTAGACGGGGTCTTTGCCTTCTTTGTGTTACTTAGTCCAGGGATGGTGGACGATCTTGTAGCTGGGAAGGTACAACAGTCCCTTCCCGGCTTGACCCCTGAAACGCAACCCACGACTTGCTGGGAGAGCAGTGCTTGCTGTGTGGCCCCTGTTGTAGTCACAAAAAGGTATTTGGTCCCTGTGCAAAAAAATGTGGGTGGCTCTGCAAGTCTTACTTACGACATCAGTTCTCTCAGTGTTGTCTGCAAGAGTGGCATACATAGGTGGTCTCCTGTTTGCAGGCAATCTCACCTCTTTGCTCTACTGAGATAGTAAACGCCATTTAATAGCAATGCAATTCTAGCTGGCAGTTAGAAAGGTGATTATAAAAGGGTTTCTGTTAATAGGATTTATTTGTCCTCACGTGAGCTGGGATTCTTGTAAGACACATGTATTTACGCTTCCAGCTAGAGTGGTGATCTAGGTGGAGGGAGAGGAAGAAAGGAGAGGAAAGGTGTTGGCAAGAACTCCCACCTTTCCTTTGTACATGTACAGTGCACAATGTTTCTAAATGCTTAGCAATATATAAAATAACTATGAGAAGCAGATGAAGTTCTTCAGTCTGTATTATGCAGACTGAACATGATCATAATCACTTTTCATTTCCTCACACTGTAAATAATGATTCCAGTGAAATAGCCTAATTTCAGACTGGGTTGATAGACAAAGTTAGGATACCCAACCGTCTGATGGGATTTTTTTTGTTCTCTTTTGTGGACAGGTTGGCTATATCCAAATTGGATCAGAGCACATGCTAATACAACCAGTGAATACATCAGAGACCTCATTTAGTGGAAAAGAACACTTCATCAGGCGTAGACGATCCACAAAATCAAGCCATCCCATGAAGTCCCACATTCCTGATGAGCACTGCAAGGTCGTAGCAGGTGAGCTTGAAGTGGCTCAAGAGAACAGCCATGAGTATGCAATTATATTTTTAACTGTTGTTCTGCCAGATATGTCTGCATTTTGTAATCCAAGTGTTTGGGCAGCTGGAGCTAGTGAGAAATGACATGCGTTAATGAATCCTTCTGCTGCTTCAGGCAGAAGGAGCCGTGTGACAAATACAAAAATCATTAGGACATGCTGTAACATTCACTTAATGATGGGTCAGAGTAAAGTGCTTTAGCCATGCAATGTGACCACTGCTCAGGAAGGTATTCACAATGTTCTCAGTGAAGGCCTAAATTTTGAAACTGAAGTCGGTGGTGAGGGGTGCTCTTTTGTCTCCCCTTTCCACTAGAGTTGTGCCAAGTAGGTATCGAGAGGATGGTGATCCTTGCATTTCAGAATGTGGAAAGCGTCACTTCAGATACTTTCAGGTAATTTAATCAGAAGTATCATCTGTGGAGTCCAGCTCCAGGGGTCCAACTCGTAACAGGATGAAAAGATATCTGGAGAGGGGAAGAGACGCAGTTTCTTTTGTAAAACAATCTACTTTCTTTTTCAGCTTCTCTCATGTCATCATTTTTACTTCTGTCTAGCAGAGCACTCCACCTGTAATAGAGGATATCAGGGTACACGGTCAACTGGGCAGACTTTGTATTTTTTTTTTTTTTATTTCCTGCTTTTGTATAGGCTTATGTGCATTTGAAACTGCCAGATGTAGTTGAGTAAGGTAATTTTTTTAAACTAGGAACTGGATTTTGCTTTTTCTTTCTGGTGTTTAACTCATCAAACTTAAGCTCTAACTGTCATGCTATAGGGCTTCTTGTTTCTTTGAGTGGTAACTTTTAGACTGTTTTAAGGTTTCATGAGATAAACTTTTTTTTTTTCCTCTTGCCTACTGCTAGAGGGAATGAGTTGACAGAGATCGCAAAGAAACTTTTAAGGTCTTTAGTTTTCCTTGGAGATCTGTGAACTCAGCTTGAGGTCCGAGAGTCAAAAATGTGATAGCAACTCACATAAATAATCCCCAGGCTAACTTTAATCTAGTTAGATTGCATATTGAAGGAGCCACAGCTGTGACAGCAGGGAACCTGTGTGAATTTGGTGGTGGAGTGCTTGAGCAGTTTTTGTCTCCCATCCTGTTACGCTGCCTGTGGGTACGGTAGCAGCTGAAATGCAGACGTGCCTCGTGTGTATGAAGCTATTCTGGACCAAACAACAAACTCACAAGCAATTTCTAGTGCTTTTCTGCTTAAATAGTTTAGCAATATGAGGTGTATTGTTTCAATGGGGTTTCTGTAGTGTAAGAAGTGTTACACTACAAGGTGAACCAGCTTCCTGAGAAATGACAATGATTTAGACTTTCATTGTGTGTCTGACAGTTAGTAGTAGACATTCTCTAAAGCTCTGGGTTCAGTTTCTTGTGTCATGCTGACACACCTTGCCAGTGTTGGGATCCTGGGCTTAAATCCTCTGGGTCTCCATGGGTATGTGAGGTGCTGGTGGCATGTTCCAGTGGTGCTGGTCAGTCTTCAGTTGTGACGCAGTGTGACAATGTTAAAGTTGTTTTTTAAATTAAAAAAAAAAAAAAAAAAAAAAGTGACGATTGTGGATTGTATTTTAAGCCCTTGAGTCTCCATTGGAATGGGAGACTAAGAGTAAGAAGATCCAGTTCGTTGGTGAAGGTCCTCCTCCCAGTATTTTTCTCCTGCCCTTCGCCTTCCTCCAGTCAAGGCACCACAGATCAGTAGCTTTATTATGGTTTTGCACTGTGTGTGCCTGTGAGCTGCTGCAAGCCTTGCTGGTGTTCTACTGCTCAGCAGCTGAAACCCTGAAAAGATGCAACTGTCTTGCACCCTTTTCATTTGGGTGGGGTTTTTGTTTGGTGTTAATAATAAAACAGCTGTTGATATCATTGTTTCCTATCATTTTTTCAAGAGAAAATGGCTAACTCTGGTCACTGTACTATCCTGTCTCCTCCCATTTTTAAAGCCAAACAGTTAGATTGTCAGCTAGTATAAACTGGTCTAGTTCTTGGCTTCTTTGGAGCAATTGAATTTTATCCTTTCTGGAAATCTGTCTGCACATGTTCCTCAGAGGGTATTTTTTATGAACTCTGCGAAATCTCTTCTTAAGGTTTCAGTGTGCCTGTATATTCTGTTCTTTTTATTCCTCTCCTGCCCCTTTAGCCCATCAATATTCCAGCTTCTGCCTTCTACTGGATAGACTGCAATCTAAATAGAGGCAGCTGGTCAAAGCATCTATGCTGTCCTCTACTGGGCTGCCAATTATGAAATGGGAAGCAGGACTGGCAGGTTTAATGGACACAAGAGTAAGACCCACTAGTACGGGAATAGCTGAGTGGTCAGGAACAAGTGTTGCTGTTGGACATAAAGGGAATTCCTTACTGGGAACAGCAGTGGAAGCAGAGGTCTGAAGGAACTGTCTGGAAGAGGCAGCCATGAACTTAGTTTGTTTGTCTCTCTCAGTTTTTGTATCTCTCAGTTTTTGTGTTTACCCAAGCCTGGGTTTCAGCAGAGATGCCCTTTGCTTGCTCATAAGGTTGCCTCCCAGCTGGCACTGCTTGTCGGTAAATCCTGTAGTCAGGGACTTTATTTTTTCTTGTTTGGAGTTGAATAGCAGGTTTATCATTCTCATGGGTTCAGGCTAAGCCAATCTTCTTTTTGATTCTCTGAGTATGAAATCTTGGTTCTGGTTAGTTACAGATCCCCTAAGTCTCTTTTAGAGGAAGCATCAGAGTTGAGCACCACTCTGATTTCCTAGCCAAGTATTAGCCAAGTGCTGCAGCACTGTGTTTATAGAAAATGCATTACAAAATTCTTACACTGTAAAATAAAAGCCATTAGATAAAAGCTGAACTGAACCAAAATTAATCCAGGAAATCTGCCTCATCCTTTTGCCATGGAACCTTTTGACCTTCTGTCCAGAGGCAGGGTGCTGCCTGTCCCTGGCAGAACTGAAGTTCCTTCCCTGAGAAGAGGAATTAGAGGAAAGAAAACTGGGGAGACATGGGCTAATTACATGGAATCACAAATGCAATGGGGTGACTGAGTACCAAGGTACCAGAACTGTGAAAATACGACACTAAAAGGAGACCTGAAAAAAAGTGTTCCTAGTAGCACCTACTGCTTCCTGAAGGCTTCTGGGGACCCACTACATGCTGCTCTTCTCTGCTTTGTCCAAAAGGGAATGTGAATAGACCCCACAGTTACTGGGATCCTCTCTGCAAGTTTTGTCCTCCTCGAGTTGGCCCAGAGGTGACTGACAGGCAGGTCCTGAGCTTGGGGGACCTCATGGCATGGGCTAGGTGGACCCTTGGTCTGACGCGATGTGTCAGCACTTAACTCTGTGTGTCAGCAAAATGAATTACATCTCTGTTAGATTCCTAGTCCGTGGACAGCCTGAGGAACAAGAATTCCCTACTGCAAGCAAAGATGTTGAAGTTTTTCGTATTTGGGGGGCTAAGAGCACACTTGCACACACATGTGCACGCATGTACACACTACTGCCATAGCTCAGCAGGTGCAAAGGTGGTGCCCAGCCACATGGGCTGAGTGTGTATCTGAGGCAGAGGGAGATTGATAGTCTGACATAACACTTATTTAAGTCTATGGATCTTGTTCTGTGACTAGATTTTTTCCGACCTGGTGCTAATGGAGGGGACAGGCTAGGGCCGGATTTGGGGAGAGCATGGGCTTCTCTGACTCTTGCGTGGGACCAGGATAGCTCTAGTCCCTCCCCCAGCAGGTAAGTGAGGAAAATCTGGGACTGTGTGATTCCCTGGACCTGCCCTGGGATCACACGGGAGTTTGCAAAACAACTGTGAACAGAACTTGTATCCCTTGGGTGCTGGTTCTTTGTGTTGACCGCAGACTGCCTATGCTAAAAAGGGAGCAAAGCACCCGATGGCTGCGCAGTGGGGAGTGTTACTTGCTCGTGCGAACAGCCACCGCTTTGAGTAGCCGTGTCATAAAATAATGGAATTGTTCATGGGCTTTGCCACTTAAAGGCAGACTCCTGAATGTTTCCCATTGTTGTGGGAAAGAACTGTAAGGAAGTCATGGCTGTTAATAGGCTTAGCACGTTAACGACCTAATTGACTCCTGTCTGGTTTGGATTAACTTTTGTGCACAAAGAGTTTAGAAACAAAAAAAATTAATCCTCTCTGACACACAAAAGGTCCATTCCTAATGAAATTGTGTGGAAATGATGATCTAGGGGCGTGCTTCCAGAGTTTCTCCTGGGAAAAGGTCTCTTTGCTATAGTACTCACCGACGTCAGCAGAGTGGAGAGCTGATCAGATTTGTACTAGTGGTTGTTTTTCACTGGCTTATAATTTGTCTCACTCAGGCTACAACTTGGCAGGAGAGAATGGAGTTTGTAAATATGTGGGAAATATTCGCCTTGTAGACATTTTAGATAAACATCCTGTATTGTGGAATAACATAGATAGAAAAATACACGCCTGTGTAAATATAAAACAAGTATTTTTTAGAACCACAGAATTGCCATGCTTGGGCATTTTCCAATCCTTTGCTGCTGTTCTTGTATTTTCTGAACAGGCAAGAATCACCTCTAAAGATATTTTTTTAAAATTTTGTAATTCAGCAGTACCTGGCATCATCTGGGGTTATTTGAGATTCAAATAAAACAGAAAGCATCAGATTCTGAATTTTTAATGTTAGTATTGATCATGTCATAAGGATTTAAAGAGGGCTAAATTACTCAATGGCAAATTTCTATCTGCAGCAATGGTCCTGTGATAGATGAACTTAATTGACTGTAAAAAAAATGCATAGTGATGTAATCACTTGTGTGAGTATTTGTAGGGGGAGGAGGAAAGCATTTTAAGGAAGCAAAAAGAAATTAATCAGGAAGTGCCATGTGTCAGCACTACTGAGGGGATTTTTCTCTTTCCAAGAGCATTCCTCTTGTGTTCCACCCAGGACTGTGGTACTTTGCTCTCAGACCCCAGCCGTGGGAGAGGGACCCTGAGCTGAGCAGTTCCTTGGGGCTAGGTAATGCCAGCAGTCTGGTTGGATAAGTGGTTGTTAAAATCTCTGAAACAACTCCTTTAGTCTGAGTGTTGTAATATATCCTACAGCACTCAACATTATTTTTAGAGCTGCAGAAGAACTTTGTGGGAGCCAAATTTCCTCTGCAATAATCTGTATAAGAGATTATAATGATATTATAATCTGTTTTATAATTATATGATTATAATAATCTGGTAGTAGTCAGGAATGGGAAAGTACTTAGGGTCTTGCATGACTGGATCTTTGAGATTTGAATCTGAAAGTGCCTACTAATAGGTTAAAAAAAAAAACCCAAACCTGGGTCCGTGGATTCAGGGCTGATGTATTAATTCCTTTGTTTAAATTCTGAAGTACTTCAGCAGTAAAGGATGGATCCCATCACCGTGGGCCAGGTGCTATTGTTAGTCATACGATATGTGTCTACGTATTATTTTTATCACCTGTCATCCAGCAGGAGAAAGGGTTCAAGTCACAATGCACATTTCTGCTCAGGCATGAACGTGAGCCCTTGTGAGGCAAACAGAAATCCTATTAAAAGGTTTCCAGGTGCATATGCTGTGAGGGGAAGGAAGGAAAGGTTGGGTTTCATTTGCTCTGAAGCATAGCGTCATTAGGAACATGGGAAATAGCTTCACAGCAGTGATGTGAAACACTTCTTCGTTTCTCATCTCTAGACACTAGGCTGCATCTGGGGTACAAACCTGCTATCACACACTGTTCTGATTTTAAAGAACAAGTTTGCTGACTTTCTTGTCAAAGGTCCTGGACGAGTGGTCTTTCTGAAGAGAAAATGGAGTCATAAGGAGTTTTGTTTGTAGGTTTTAATACATACAAGTAAGAATTTTTCTATGGATGAGCCAGGTGGGGAGAGAAAGAGATCTCTTTTAATGCATCGTACATGATTTTTGCAGTGCCCTTAGGTTTGGCCTAGACCTCCATGAATAGACTTCTCAATTTATTTGTAGGGACAAGGGGTAACTGCAGGGCCAATCTGTGTTTCAGCAGTATCTGTGATTCCCAGCGATCTGTGACCCCGCAGGAAGAACTCCTGGCAGAGAGGTAACAGGCAGACCAGAGGTGACTGCGGGGGAGCTGTACCTTTATTAATGCCCTGTAGCTAAGAGTGGGGGTAGAAAGCACCTGAGATAGGGCTTCTTTCTGTGACCTTGTAATATATACAATGAAGTTGTTTCCATGTGACCATATCCACTGCATTAAATGCATATAGTTATGTTATCTGTCATGGAACAACAGTAGTTTAACTAATTTGCTGAGATCTAGTCATGTATTTTGCATGTTTCCTATGCCATCAATGTCTATGGCTGGGAAAAAAAAATCAGTTTTTCTTGGTTAGGGCAAATATCAATGTTAAAGACAGAATCAAATCGTGTTGTGAAAGTATAGGAATCTCCTCTAACCATGTCATAAAACTTTCTGTTTCTTTGGGAAAAGTAAGTTCTGTTATAACTTTTCCAAAAGTCTCCAGTGATGTATTAAAGCCCCTTACATAGAAGGGATTTGATATAAAATACAGTCCAGCAGCATGAGAGAGAGCAGCTTGTCTTTGGAGGGAAGGTTGTTATTTCATGTTTATGATATAGACCTCATAAATTACTCTTAAATGTGGGTTTGCTTTAAACCCTTTTGTCAGTTTAAATGAACCAGTTTTCATATAATGCAAATGTGCTGCACAGAGAGAAGCATATCGTGAAAAACCAGGAAGTTCAACATTTTAATTTGCAAAGTAACAATGCATTGCCTCTCTGTATAGTTACTTCTCAACCTGTTTTAACAATTGATCAAAGCTGGTAATAATTTAAATAAGTGCTAGTATGCTGGTATCAAATGTAGGGAATGTTTTCCCCGAACAGGTATAAATCCTAAACACATGTTACTGCTACGTTGCATTTCCCCATCTTTAATCATTGTCTCTGAGCTGTGTTTTCTCTGCAGGTTTGATTTGGCCTGAAATAGGAGTTGTTATGGCCAAAAAATATGTGCACTAAAAATAGAGAGATGTAATGCAACCTGTATTAGTCCATATTAGGAAGCATCTGTTGAAGAATTAAAGCAAGGATTTCAATAATGGGCTATGCAGAAGTTGTAATGTGATTAAGTGTTTGCAAGCGTAGAAGTATTCCCTGTGTCAGAAATTCAGCACTTTTCCCGTGGGAGTATGTCTCACTTGTGTGGATAAACCCCTTGGTTTCTCCAGGTCCCTGGTCTTCCAAACGGGGAGTCTGGCTTTTCCCCGTAAGCGTGTGATTGTTTCCTTATGCCTGATAAACAGCAGCCTTTTGGAGCAGTCTACCATCAGAAGTGTCCTTTTCCATCACGTGTGGCAAGTGAAGTATTATTGCTGGTTTGTTCTGGATGAAGCCCTCAGCCCGAGGACAGGGTGGATAATGTGGAGCAGGAGGGTCCCCAGTTTCTTCTTCCTCTACTGTCAAGGTGCAAAAGAGACCGAAAAAGAGGACATGCAAATACACATGGTGTACGGATTTCTTCCCTTTCCAGAGCAGCTGCCTACGGAGCTGTATGGCTCCTTCACTTGATTCTTGATGAAACTCGGTGCTGGTTTCCATTGGAACCTAATGAAACCTAAACTGACGGGTAGTTTTGAGCTGGGTTGTCTGGTGTACAGCGTCCTTGTCTCGGGATGTTCACAGGTATTCCAGTGGTCATTCTGGCTAGAAAGGCAGACAGGTGGCTCCAAGGAGACTAAGGTACATCACTTACCTTTCAGATGTCTTTGGTTTTTTCCATATTATAATAAATCATAGCTCAGGGTTAAAGCCAGGAGTTGGGAATTGGGACTCCTTTCGCCTCAACTCCTAATGTTGTTTGACCTTTGACCTTCAGTAAATCCCTTGGGATCTTCCATATAAAAGCTACCATGTGTTGGGCACCTACATGTTTGTGTGGCCAAGACGGCAACACTTTGGGACAGGTTTTGCCTCTGTTCAAAAGCTCTAAGCTTCCTGTAATTATGAGCGATCAGTCGTAGATGTCCCAAACTCTGAGCTCAAGACTGAAGGCACAGAAAGTCAGAGGTCATTTGGACTATAACCTCTAACTCTCAAACAGTTTCTTTATTTGCAACTTAGGGCTACTAACTCTGAGCTGGCAGTGGTACTGAGAGCCTTTGGATCCCAAAGTTGCCTTGTAAAATGACCGTTTCTTTCCTGGCTGATCAGTTCCCTGTGTAGTTTGACATATCTGTATAAATTAGGGATTAAAAATAATGGTTACACTACTTTTTACTCCCCTTCGACATGCTCCCGTGAGTTATGGGAGATGAACCTGTATTCTTCACTGGCTTTTGCAAATCATCAGAAGTAAATTGCTCAGCTTTCAAGGAGGTCTGTGCCCCCTCTCTCAAGATATAGGTGTAATGGTGAGGGCAGACCGTAGGTGGGGAGCCCCTGGTTTGGTGAGTCCCTGAGCTCTTCCAGCCTCAGCAGAGGTGATTGGAGTTCATCTGCCAAAGCCCAGGATGGGTTGGTAAGGCCAGCAGTTGTAAAAACATTTTTTGGAAACTAAGCATGTTTGCTAAAGACTCATTAAAATAAAGTAAACCTGGAGGCCAGTGATGCCATATTTCACAGTGTAACTGCAGCCAAGCATTTTGTAGTCTCTAAAGCCCTGAAGTGGATTAGGACTGTGCTTTGTGATTGGTCTCAGATCTGCTGAGTTTAAGTGATCAAAACTGAGGAGTCTGAGTTCAGAGTCTTATGCACATCACTCCTTATCACTTGGTCCTAATTGTATTTGTGTTCAGGATCTTCCTCCATGGCCCCAGCAACTTGGGATCTCTGTGTGTCTGTCACAAACAAAGGAAATCAATTCAGCTTCGGGGAATTTACAGCTAGTGACAGAGTGAATCAAATACAGGATGAGAAACTGAGGCACAGAGACTGAGGGGGAGTGGCAGAGCAGATATTTCCATTCCCACTTTAACAGGCTTACCATTAAGCTGCGCTCACTGTGCCTGCTTTCTGCAACAATAAATTGTCTTCTCTGGCTGTCTTACATGAGACAGTCCTTATTTCTACCTGGATGCAAAGACTACAACGAAGGTGTCCTTTTAGGAGATGAGTGCACATAGTTCAGGAGGTGGCAATCTTTGAAACCCTGCTGAGAAATCGAACCAGTGAGCTGGCAGAGATCAGAGTGCTTATCCTGTGCTGTCTTACAGGCCTGACATTACAAACGAAGTCTTGATGTATCGTGTTGATGACTGAGTATGTTTTGCAGAAGAAGTGTTTTAACTGATGTGTCCAAGCCACAGACTAACTTGGATAACAATCCTTGCAACAAAATCTCCGTGGTGTTTTGAGTTGCAGCACAAAGTTCATGACTTCTGTCTCAAATTCTTGTTTGCTGCTGTGCCAGACAAACAGTCATGAACTTGTGATTTGGTATGAAAGTGGCCGTGTTAAAAAAAAAAAAAAAAAAAGAGATGGATTAGGGAGCAATGGATCATACTGCTATGCAATGATTTTTTCCTACCAGCTAATGCATGATTTTGTCTGATGTTCTAGTAAAAAAAAAAAAAAAAATGGAGGTGCACAACCATTTTGTAGGACAAGACATTAAAAATGAGAGGATAGCTCTCAGTCTGCAATCAGCTCTGATTTGAACGAGCAACCACTTTTAATTCCTGAACTTCAGACTATGCACTGGCATCAGCCAGCTGAGGTACATCTGAAATCCCAAGCTTTTAATGGAGGAATCAAAGTCCTCTTATGAGGACAATTTTGTGCCATGTCGTGACAGAGGTGAAGTGGGCTCCATGTTCCCATGGCTGGGAACAGGTTGGGGAGCGCTGGCTGTGACAGCAACTCCAATACTGTTACTGGTTCTTAGTTTCCTTCTTCAGTCCTTGCTTGTGCCTACTCTGAGGCGGATGCCCCAGGAAAGGTGTCAGGGAAGTAACAGCATGGAGCAAGGAGCTGAAGTGTGGGGGGTTGGTTTGGTTGGTTGGTTTGGGTGGGGTTTTTTTGGTTTTTTTTGGTTTTTGTTTTTTTCCTTCGGGAGATCAGTGTTTTGAAAAGGATCTCTCTGTTGTTGTATGGATGAAAACTGCCGCTGCAAGGTAACCAATGCACAGAGCTTTGGGTGTCAAGCCCACGGGAGGGAATGAAAGGATGTTTCTGGTGGTGTCCATGAAGTTTGAACTGGCCCCATTTATGTGCTGGGAAGCCGGGGGTGATCTCACCCCTGAGCTGTCCCACGGCCTGTGGTTGCTCTTTTAGCTCAGGCGGGGTTAGCACATATCCTTCAGCGGGCTGACTTCTGCAGCAAATGTTTTGTCATCCTGGAAGTCTCAGAGCTCCAAGCGTGTTCAAATTTGTCTTGCTTTTAACCATGAACAACTCAATTCCCAGGGCGAGCAAACAAGGTTGCCGAGTTGTACAGCTTGTGGGCATCCACCGTGGTGATGCTGTGCTGTCAGTTTTTTGAAGAAGCAGTTCAGTAGATGACTTGAAAGTAGCTCTGCTGTCTGATCCAAATATGAGGAATAGATCAATTTAACTTTAGCATATTTGTTTTGATGTATTTTTAAATAATAAACACTCTCCTCTGTGTTTCAGCCCACCACCCCTTGATCTTAATTCAAACTAAGAAGGAAGCCTGCCTGTATTCTGTTTAGCTTTTGCTCTGGTCCTGGGACGTAAATGCTGCTGCTGCTAACTTCCACTTTCTGCTTCACTTCCTTCCTGGGCTCCACCTTACACCTTGCCTTCTTGATTTGAAATGAAATCAAGTCATCATGCTAGATTTGGAAAGTTCTTTGAAATTAGTGCAGTGTCTAGATTAAATAGCAATGTCTAAGGGACATAGATACAGTACAATGATCTTTTAAACACAGAACTGACAACCTTTTAAGAGGTGTTTGTATCCTGCTACTGGTACCAGTGAAATTTGTGGTATCCTATCCCTCTGATAATTCAGCAAAAACCATTTTCCTATGGTTTTAGGTTAACTAGTAGCATATACCTCAAGAACTTATTTTCTTTAATTTCTAGGCTTGGTTTGTGTGCAGGATCTCCTTTTTCTTTTTCTCTCTTTTTCTTTGGAGAGGTGATGATTTTTACTTTTAAGTGAAACTAATAAAACCCACCTAACGTGAGTTCCAGTGAAAGATTCTCTAGAAACTCCAGGGGCATAGGGAAAACTAATGTTAGCTCTCTGCCCCACTTGCATGTTCCTCTTTTTTATGCTGCTGAAGTAACAACGTAAAGAAAAACAGCTATCTCTCCCTGTGAGGGTATATAGAGATGTGAAAGGGGACATGGGTGGAGGGAAGTTAGCAGAAGGCTTCCTGAGGAAGAACGGGAGAGAATTTTTAAGGTAGCAATCGAAAAGGGCACTAGGGAGAAACCTGGCCTTGCAGAAAGGACTCAGCAATTTTGCTTTTATTTGTGGCTTTTGTTGAATTGCATCCAGAAATTTTCAGTGGGTTTAACTAGAATGAGATAGCTGAAATTAGGGAGAAAAAAAGTGGAAGGCTATAGGAGAAGAGGTTGCTTTTCAGATGAGTCTGGGAAATACTGTTGGAAGGGAGGTAGGAGGAGCAGGAAGGGACTCTGCAGTTACAGCAAGAATGTGCCAAAACCCAGACAGTGCTAGACAGGGCTTTCGGTGTGTAATAGGAAAAGGTCATTTGGGGCGGTTGCTTTGGAATTGTACATCTGTTGGGTTGCCATAAAAAGCACTGAACATAAGGAGTTTTCTACTGAGGTTTCAGAAGAGCCCTGTTGTACTTCTGTTTGCAGTAGGGACTATGTTTTTTTGCCATTCTGAGGAAGTTTTCAAAGACTGCTGGACTACAGAATGTGATATGATCATCTTGCTTTGCAGGTGACTAGCCAAGGAAAGGTAAGAGCCTGTAAACTAAAGTCAGCTAAGGAGCTTGTGCAATGTTACATCCATTTTATGCTGAGGATCTGGGGCTGTACTGCCCTTCTCCCATCGCCTAACAGTCCTGAATTTTGTGGAATTTTAGGCCAGATAGACTATGTAACACACTGCCAAAGTGACTGGCAAAAGAGTTAAGTCCCTTGTGCGTAGTCACTTGCAGCATATATGTGCTGTGTAGATTGACTGTTTCAGCTCATATTTCACATGAAATTGTCTGACCTCTTAAGCGGGGAACACCTGACTCCTAAAATACTGTGCAGTTTGGTTATGTATGCTCCCCACAATGTAAACTCCTCTGACAGGCTCCTGCCCATGTTTTATGGCCTCTCATGCCTTCACGCTAACACTTAACATCTGCACCACAAAATTTGTAACATCAGTTTGTTCAAATAAAGAATCCACCAAGCATTTAATCCTTGTTTTAATGGCTGATGTTTATTTTAGTTTGGAGTTTCATGTACTCGTGGAGGGATTCTCTGCCCTTAGTCCATAAATCACATGGGGCAGGAGTGAGACTTCTCTGTGCTGGCTTGTTTCTGAAGTGGGGCTCTAGAGACAGGGGGTTTTGATACCTCCATAAAGTTGACTCACCTCAGGTCTGAGTTGCTGATGCATTTAATGAGGATTTTTACTATTGGTTTTGGATCTTTTCCTCCTCTTTGTCAAATATCTGCGACATGGGATGTGTGTATTCCTTTTGTTCTGTTTGTGGTGGTTCATCCATGCAAATGGTGATAGTTGTGTTTCCTCCATGTGCTTGATTATGCTGGAAATTGTTTACATGTGTAAACACGTGTGGTAGGCAGGAAGATGCAAATATAAACCATTCTGTAACTAGCTCTCTACAAGGACAAAGGACAGAAAGAATAAAGAAAAGTTACCTTTCAGAGGAGCTACAAACTTAAAAAGAGGAAGAAAAAAAAAGGGGGGGGGGGCACATACTCACTCTTCTGTTCAAGTAGTTTATGTTGCTTTGCCTTACCTTTTTTGTATCATCGGTGACCACCTGAGCTCTTTGTAGGCTCCCTTGAGTTGCCTGGTTTAAGTGCTCTGTAAGCTTCCACTTGGAGAACGTGAGGGAGGGGATGAGAGTAAGAGCCCAGATTCTCTAAGTTAGGTCACATTGGCTGTGTTTCTAGGCAAGCCTGTGGGGTGGTAGTTTTCCACACACAACCTCTAATCCCTACCACCCAGTGGAAAGCAGCCAATCCTTCACGTTAAACTCATGAGGAATGGGGGCCAGAGGCTTTGTGTGAACCAACACTATCCAGCAATTTGCCAGGAGTCCCTTTACGCTGCTGCTCTCCAGAAATCACACCTTTCAGAGTTTGGTACAGCTGCCTTCTGCAAAGAGGTGCCGAGTGGAATCGGCAAAGCCTCACCAATTCCTTCATCTGCCTCTGGAGGAGGGACCAACACCGGTCAATCCCATGGCAACAACCATGGCACGACCTTTTGTCCCCGGATTGCAAGCTATGGTCTAGCATAGTGGGTTCCTCCTCTGGAAATAATTTTTTTATTAGGGAATTACCAAAACTTTTCAAGAAGGAAATCTTAAAGGTGCAGGAATGGGCTGTCTCTTCATCCTGAAAGATGGGACGGTGAGGTAGAAGACCAGCCTGGCTGAATGGAGAGCTTTGGCTGGAACTCAGGAACCAAAGAAGAGTTTATGGCCTTTGGAAAAGGGGACAGGCCACTCAGAAGGACTACAAAGACACAGCGAAGCTAGACAGGGAGAAAATTAGAAGGGCCAAAGCCCAACTCTATCCCCCAGGGATAGAGGAGTGATTGTCCCACTGTACTTGGCACTGGTGAGGCTGTACTTCAAGTACTGGGTTGTTTTGGGCACCGCAGTATAGGAAAGACTATAGGAGAGATGCTGGAGAGGGTCCAAAGAAGGGCAACAAAGCTGGTGAAGGGTCTAGAGAGCAAGTA